>JAGGCT020001776.1:0-12500 GCA_017654935.2 Phymorhynchus buccinoides
CACAAGGAAGAAAAACAAACAAATAATAGGCAAAAATCAAATAAATACATACAGAAGACAAACATATTTACACACATCTGTGCCGTGGAAGTCGTTATGTGTGATTTGTATTGGTGAAAGTAAACTGTCTCTCTCTCTCTCTCTCTCTCTCTCTCTCTCTCTCTCTCTCTCTCTTTCATATATGTGGTAAGATTTAACGTGGTGATGGCCAAGCTTTCTATTCTTCTTGGCTTAGTTGTCGACAGGGCATTTTATATCAATCCTAAATATGCTCTATGTGTGTAAGGCTTTTGAACTCTATGAGAATTTCATGTGTCATCGAATATGCATTCTCTCTATAACTCTATTGCGCGATATTCTCTCTCTCTCTTTTAACAATGTATGCCTCCTTGTTATATTGTCTCTCTTAAAATTATGCTTTGAAAATGGTTGTTTTCATCAGCTTCCTTTTTATTAACAAAGTCACAAATCACAAATGAAGTTTTTAATTCCAACCCATTATTTCATTCACTGGCAGTCTTTGTGTGTAATCAGTGATGCACATTTCTGTCATTTTCAGGACATTGACCTATTAAAATTGCAAATGTCCTATTGTCCTGACCCCTGACAGGACAATTGCGAGGAGGCGGACTTGTGTCCTTTTGGCCACTGCAAAGAACACATTTTGCAAGAATGAATGCCATTGGTGGGTGGGGGGAAGATGGTTGAGTACTGACCAAACAGCGGCATGACTCTCGCCAATAACCCTATTTGAGGCCACTTAAAGACCTACAGAGCCGGCTGTCAAAATCACGTATTTCACCTCTTATAGCTGGTCAAAAATCTTATTTTGACCAATTGTTGCTCCCATACACATTGAAAACGAGGCATCACTTTAAAGAGCAGCCTCGATCGTATATGAGGACAGTCACAAGAGAGAGAAAATTGAGTTTTACGTCCTCTTGGTCTGAATCAGACACATATGGGACATTTGTAAATACAAATATGGTGGGAACAATACTGGAGGCAATGCCCGGAGGCAGTACGAAACCAGTAAAGTCCTGATTTTTAAATTAATACAGATAGCTGTAGCGGTGACCACGACGAGGACAGTCACGAAAACGAGGCATCACTGTAAAGAGCAGCCTCGATCGTATACGAGGTAAGTCTAAATGCGGACCACATTGACCCAGAAAAAAACAAGGGACTTAATCCAGCCGGCTCTGTGGGTCTTTAATGACTGCCTTTTGCAAGAGTGAATGCGCTTTTGGATACTGATCAACAAGGGTTTAACTCTTGCCGTCAAGGGCGTTAATAACCCTAGTTGCAGTGGCCAATACTTATTTTTTGTAAGAAAGCGGACAGCAAGGAATCTTGTTTTTCTCTCGGGCCATGTCAAAGATCGTTCAGTAGGGGAGAGTCTCTCTCCTTCTGTACTTTTGATTTAAGACAACTTTCCTTGGGTTTATTATTTTAAAAAAACCAGTTACTTTATTAATTTGGGCTGTGTATCTTGTGTCCTGTTAAAACAGCGAGTTCAGGACATTTTGTCCTATTCATAACGCTGAGCCAGGACACATTGTCCTATTAGCTCATTCAAGTCGTTCCGGCCATATGTCCAGAATTAATAGATAGCTGTCAATTTACAGGGTTTGCACGGTCTTTGAAGGTCTTTGAGAAATGGAGTGCCATTTTCAAGTCTTTGAAAGTCTTTGCAAATTGGCTTTGGTCTGTGGAAATCGTTAAATGGTTTGTGAAAAAGTCATTGACAACTTAAAAAGTCATTGAATGCCGTCAGATTTATTTTAGTTTTCAGAATTAATAAAGAAGCAATTCAATATGGCATATTTTTCGATATCTGCGGTTCGACGATCCAGTTCTGTCGAGCAGACACCCTCGATTTGTCGAGGTCTTTGAAAATAGGATAGAGGGTCTTTGAAAAGGTCTTTGAAAGTTTGTGAATTTTGGTTTCAAAAATCTGTACGAACCCTGATTTAATGCATTTGCTTCAAGGGAAGTAAGTATGTGTGCACACCATACCTTGGTCACTTCTAAACTCGCTTCACTCCCTTAGACCACAATTTTGCCTCTGACTTTGCTTTTGTAATGGTTTGTTGTGGGGAAGCCAATCGGTGTAGAGAGTTTTTCTATATAAAATCTATATATAAAAAGTCTGATCTACCACTTCCCTATGTCTAAACCTAAAGTAAAAACCCGAGTTTGTTTGTGTATGTTTTGTTTGTGTGTATGGCTGCAGTGATTTGTGAGGTTTTTTTTAATAATTCAAAATCGTTGCGATGCAAATGAGTTAAGTGTCCCCAAAATGTGCATCACTGGCAATAATGCTAACAAGCATGACAATATGTACAGTACAGTATCTGATTACAGTCAATGATAATTGAAATAAATACATAAATAACAGGATTTTTTTTTTCTTTACACGTCGTTTTCTCCATGACTCCGTAGGGGAGGACGGGGTAAAAAGCGCATGGGCGGGTAAGAAGCCCACCCCAATTATTTCATGAAATAAAGAAAATTCCAGTCAAATTTGCCCATGAGACGAATGCTAGACATTAACGCTCGTCTCATGGGCAAAATGAGACTGAAATTTGCTTCATTTCATGAGATAATTGGGGTGGGCTTCTTACCCGCCCATGCGCTTTTTACCCCGTCTTCCCCTATTCGTCTCTGTTTTGTTGTGTGGCCTCTGAAATCACTAAACGCTATGACTTGACATAGCGCGGAACGTTTTATATAATAAATGACATTTGAATGAACTTAAAGGGGACATTAAGTGAAAGGATGAAAATGTGTTTAATAATAATAATAGTGAATCATTTATATAGCGCATTCCTCCACCAATGTGGAGCTCTATGCGCTTAACAACAACAAAAATTAAGAAGCAACAAATTCAACAACAACACGAAATAATCGCTCACGCACATGCAAATAGGCATACACACACACACACCCCACACACACATACACGCACGTAATAATACAGAGGGGACGTTAAGTTTGAATGGACGTTGATCTCTGTTGCAAGATTTTAAATAAATGGGCTTCTACCTGTAAATAAATATTCGATTTCAGTTAAGATAAATATAAAAACGCCATTGAAAAGGGCCAGGTTGAAGGTTTGAGAAGGCCGCCACGTTGTGACGTCACGGTCACCCCAACAGAGACTTGCCATGTAGGCCTAAAGGTCAATATACTGTGCTAGGATAACATCAGGAACAAAGGGTCACTTCACTCAACAGCAACATACTGACCAGTCACACACTGACCAGCTAAAGAAAAGAAGGAAGGTTGAGAGGTTCTTGATTAATTGTACTTAAGGGTTCAAGTATGGTCTGGTGTTAACAAATCTCTCTCTCTCTCTCTCTCTCTCTCTCTCTCTCTCTCTCTCTCTCTCTCTCTCTCTCTCTCTCGCTCACCCTCTCTATCTAATCATTAACACACACACACATACCGTGTGAGGGGGGAAATGGTTATGTCCATGATCCACATTAAACAGACCTGTTTACTCTACTCTTTTCGAGTAGTATTCTACTCAATTTGGACCTCTACTACTCATCAAAATTGATAAACATGCTCTTTAATTCTTGATTGCTACTCATTTTCAGTGAACATTATTTGATGGTTTTAATGAATAGGACTACACATTTTGCACCCAAACTACTCATTTCAGATACCCAGACTACTCCAGACTTGTGTAGGGGGTAAACAGGTCTGCCACAACAATTAAAAACACTACTTATTAAAAGAATATTCATACATTGGTGATTTTAATCGCCCCCTCAATAAGCTCTGTAATGAGTCTCAAATCATTTGATTTTTATAATTAGTCCTGAAGCATTGAGAACACTTTTGTGAAAATGGAGAAAAAGAAAAAGAAACAATAATTCAGGCTGAACATTTCTGTATAAAACGTATCAATGAAACGTTTATAGGGGGATTCTCTAGTGCTTTTCTCTTTCTCTGAATTGACACAGTGTTCAAATGCTACATCACTCTTGTTGCCTTTGATTCTGGTGGGCATCGGATCCCAAATAAATATTGATATTTGACCTACACCCACACACTGAGACTTACATTAATCAGTTGACAAGCATTACTCAACTTTTTGTTTTCTATTTGAGTCAACATTAGAGAGAGAAAAAGCTTGAAGTTAAATAAATCTACATAACAAATATACAACCGGTTTTTTTTATAGAATCTTTTAAGTCCACGATCAGAAAAGCTCCAGTCTGTATAATGCCTATGATTACATGGTAGCTACACAGCTGTGGACTTAAGTGCTAGATTATGTAGATGCATACCAAACAACAGAACATGCCCTCCAGAGATGTCCCCTTCACAAGGAGGCAAGAGATGAAGCATGGCCCAAACAACAGAACATGCCCTGCAGAGATGTCCCCTTCACAAGGAGGCAAGAGATGAAGCATGGCCCAAACAACAGAACATGCCCCCCAGAGATGTCCCCTTCACAAGGAGGCAAGAGATGAAGCATGGCCCAAACAACAGAACATGTCCTGCAGAGATGTCCCCTTCACAAGGAGGCAAGAGATGAAGCATGGCCCAAACAACAGAACATGCCCTGCAGAGATGTCCCCTTCACAAGGAGGCAAGAGATGAAGCATGGCCCAAACAACAGAACATGTCCTGCAGAGATGTCCCCTTCACAAGGAGGCAAGAGATGAAGCATGGCCCAAACAACAGAACATGCCCTCCAGAGATGTCCCCTTCACAAGGAGGCAAGAGATGAAGCATGGCCCAAACAACAGAACATGCCCTGCAGAGATGTCCCCTTCACAAGGAGGCAAGAGATGAAGCATGGCCCAAACAACAGAACATGCCCTCCAGAGATGTCCCCTTCACAAGGAGGCAAGAGATGAAGCATGGCCCAAACAACAGAACATGCCCTCCAGAGATGTCCCCTTCACAAGGAGGCAAGAGATGAAGCATGGCCCAAACAACAGAACATGTCCTGCAGAGATGTCCCCTTCACAAGGAGGCAAGAGATGAAGCATGGCCCAAACAACAGAACATGCCCTCCAGAGATGTCCCCTTCACAAGGAGGCAAGAGATGAAGCATGGCCCAAACAACAGAACATGCCCTCCAGAGATGTCCCCTTCACAAGGAGGCAAGAGATGAAGCATGGCCCAAACAACAGAACATGTCCTGCAGAGATGTCCCCTTCACAAGGAGGCAAGAGATGAAGCATGGCCCAAACAACAGAACATGTCCTGCAGAGATGTCCCCTTCACAAGGAGGCAAGAGATGAAGCATGGCCCAAACAACAGAACATGTCCTGCAGAGATGTCCCCTTCACAAGGAGTCAAGAGATGAAGCATGGCCCAAACAACAGAACATGCCCTCCAGAGATGCCCCCTTCACAAGGAGGCAAGAGATGAAGCTGGCACCATCACCAGTCTGTCCCTGCAGTCTGGAAGACCAGACAACAGAACATGTCCTGCAGAGATGTTCCCTTCACAAGGAGGCAAGAGATGAAGCTGGCACCATCACCAGTCTGTCCCTGCAGTCTGGAAGACCAGACAGCAGAACATGTCCTGCAGAGATGTCCCCTTCACGAGGAGGCAAAAGATGAAGCTGGCACCATCACCAGTCTGTCCCTGTGGTCTGGAAGACCAACACAGTCTGGAAGAACATGTCATGCAGAGATGTCCTCATCACGAGGAGGCAAGAGATGAAGCATGGCCCATCAGCACACAGCTGTCTACCAGGCTCTAAGGGTCCACGGAAGAGCTGGAGAAGACAGCATTATTTGTCATCAGATCTTCTTTGGTTGTGAAGCAGGTGTACACCAGAACAAGTAGATGTATAAAATGTAATCCATCGCAGGCCTGTAACTTGGTATTTGGTCCCCATATGTTTCCAAATTCGTGGTTTTTAATCTCCCATCCTGACCATCGTGGTGTAGAGTGGCACAGAGGTAACGCGTTCGCCTTGTGCACGATAAACCCCGAGTTCGAACCTGGGTACATGGGATTTTTCCTCTCACTAGGCCTTATGGTCTGAACGTGGAGTCTTTCGGATGAGACGATAAACTTATGTCCCTTGTGTCCGTGCTCTTAGCACACGTTAAACCCAGTGGCAACGAAAAAGTTAGCATTTGGTCCAAATGTACCCCCCCCCCCCCTTTCCTTCCTTATCAGTCACACAAAATCGCATGCAAATTTAAAAAAAATGGGCGGTGCGCCTCTGGCTGCAACACGCTCTCCGGGTGGGAGCAACCCGAGTTTCACAGAGACGCCTCTGTGACTATAAAATACCAAATAAATAACCAAACACAATATAAAGCCATTGGGCTCGTGAAGAATTCTCAAGCAAAGATCTCCTCCAGTCGCAGCTCTCTCTGCACATCAGAGGTGTACCTCGGAGGCATGCGCAAGTAGCGGCACTTCTTCAGCTCAAGGAAGGTGGCGGCGTCGAACACGTTCTTGGCCGCCCTCAGCACATTGATGCAGATGACCTGGAGAACCGTGGCCCTGAACCTGGGACCGTTGCCTTGCTTGCTGTGTAGCAGAGACAGCGCCAGCCCCTGGCCTTGGAGGTCCGTGCTCAGCTCTGACACCCAGGTCATGCTCCGGGGTCGGGACAGTCTTCTCTTCCACAACAGTTCGGCCTCATCTGATAGAACCTGTTTTTCTTTCTGTCTGGGGCTCAGACCGTCCTTTCGGGGACTGGTGACAGGCTGAGACTCTTCATTTGAGGTGCTTTTTGAACGCCCGGGGAGAGTGGCGTCAACTGTGTCTGTTCCTTGTAGTTTCTGGGACCCATCATCTTTTGCACCCTCTTCAGCAGATTTATGGTTGGTCGAAACACTTCCAGAAATGGTTCCTTGTGAGTCAAAGAAGCTGTTGGGCGGTTGCTTGTCTACATCATCCGCCGTGTTCCCGTCTTCGTTTTGCTCGATAGGCGCAGCATCTTCGCGAGTAACAGTGACATTCGCTTCCCGCAAGCAGCAGTTCGTCAGAGAAGCTTTCCGCATGGTCAGCCGATGAGTTGTCCCCTTTCGATCCGTGTACAGAGAAGTTTCTGTCACATCCAGACATTGCTCATGGGCGGATGGATCCTCAAAAGCTTGCAAGGTGTTTAGAGATGGCGCCAATTGACCCCCGTCTTGAGAGCTTTCCACGCTGTCCTTTCTGGGTGTTATGAAGGAAGGTGACAGAGATCTTCTCCGTGTCTTCACTGGTGAGTTCCTCTTTGTCAGCAGTGTGTTTTTAGATGGCCGTTTTTCACCATACTGCTGCCCAGTGCTGTGCACCCGAGGCCGACCTAGTTCGGATTGCCTGCCCCTGGATCCTGACTTGGACCAGCTGAGAGGCCGTGGTTTGGAAACTGGAGGTGGTGACTGTTCATCCGGTGATTGTGTTTGTCGTAATCGTCCGGAGTCGAGGTTGGAAGCAGAGTGCACTCTGTTTGTGCTGGAAAACGACAGCTTCCTTGTATTTTCAGAGCTTCCTAGGCTGAACGAACCCGTTCTATTTCTTTGTTTGGAATCCCCTTCTCTTTGATCTTGGCTGTGATAAGAGACTGCAGAATCACGTCTGGACACTTTTGACATCTTCCGGGGGTTTTCTTTACTCGAGTTTGGAGAAACATGGTCATGCTCAGTTTGTACCACACGAGAAGCACGTCGGCTGGGTGGTACAATGTTGATCTCGGGTACATTTCCGAAATCCTGTGTACTGCGCCTTCCTTGAGAAGCCGCTTGTCTGCTGGCATGTTCTTCCTGCTGTTGTTCAACCCAAGACAGAGTGGAGGCTTTCACTGTGGTATTCCTTTCCATAGCATCCATCTTCAAATCAATTGTCTTGTCGACTTTTGGCTCGTCATTTTGCTTCATGTCTGCGCTGTCAGTGTTTCTGATCCAGTCGAGTAGGGCAGCCGATTGTTCATCTTCCAGGTCACCTCTTTGAATCTTTTCCACAATCTCAATGACTTCAAGACCAGTGTTCTTTATGAGATCTTCAATTTTCGCCATAAAAGTTTCCATCTTCTTGGGCCAGAGCTCGGTCAGGTTCACAAGCTGTGCCTGGTCGAGTTCTCTGAAGGTTTGTACGATGATCTGGATGACCATCAGTCCCGCATAGCGGTCATTCTCAGAGATGTCTGTGGCGGTGCGTGTGCTCGGGGTGGACATGGACCCAAGAGACAGTGTCGATGCCAGGAAGGACCGTATGTCCAATGGAAGCTCGAACTGGTGGACATAGGTGGACAGGTACACCACCCTCTGCCACCGGTTCCTGGCCAGGGTATGGTTGGAGTGGTCGGTTAAAGCGTGCTGCAGCAGCTCAACGTCCAGAGATCCTGAGGTCAAGTCTGATCCGTTGCTGGGAGATTGTCCACCGGACGGGATAACCTTGGTGTCTTCTTCCACGACATTGCCGTGGCTTTTCTTTCCGAGCGGCTGATAATTTTGTGGCGAATCTCTGTTGGTCTTATCCTGACGTGGTAAACTTACTGTTGGTTTGTTGGAGCTTTGTTCGGGTGACGACTGCGTGTTCTTCCCACCTGGTTGTTCTCTTGTCTTCAATATGTTGTTTGTTCCACCCTTTTCATTCAGTGTGTGATAATTTCTGCTCTCCAAGAACGGTTGGTTTTGGTTGCTCATGCAGGGAAGGCCATTGGTATTGAAAGAATTTCTGTTGTTATTGTTGATGTCAGAACCTGAGCGCAGATGTCCAATGTTGTTGCTGTTGACATCATAGCCGTTGTATGCCGTTTCAATGCCCAGGTAGCGTGAGCGGTCATTCCCAAACTGCTTGTTGCCAACTGCGCGGGAATGAACAACGTTGTAGGGTCCGCCCTTGTTCCCCTTTTGGCCAGGAGCGTTCATCTGAGAAACATACTTTCTGCTTTGGGCATCGGCATACTTAGAATATGGCGACGTGGCGCCACCATTCTGAGAAAAGACCTTAGACGTTCTGGTCGAAAACCTTGGCTGCTTCAGAGACGCTGGTCCAAAGGAGTTACTCACTCGCCGATTAGCCAGGTACAAGGAATAGTTGTTGGGAGACGGGCCCCTTTCCTCGTACCCTTCCTGTTGACCCACACACCCCTCCTCACCAACTTCATGGGCAGCGCCGGTCCTGAAGAGAGGCTCTTTGAACATCTCGCTCACCCGCCTCTCCTTAGTGGGATGCCGGTATGGCGGGAAGGCACCCACGAAAGGAATGCAGGGAGGGACGGAACTTTCGGGCTGGGCGCTCACCGTCCCCACTTTAACATACTCCACTTTAGCTTTAGGCGGATAGATCAGCTCGAGGTGTTGACGCACGAATCTGGATCGGGAGCCGTCCAGTTTGCGTTCCATGTGCTTCTTCTCCTTGTCGATGGCCTGGACAAGGATGTCGAGGCGGAGTTTGTCCCGCTTGAAGGTTTCTTTGCGGAACGCGGCCTCTGAGGAGCGGAGGGATTTTACTGAAATCCCGTACAGATCCCTGATCTCCACGGCTGACATGGTGTGTTCCTGGGGTGAGAACATCGTGGGGGGTCTGTGGACTGCAGTAGGCTGGAAACAAAAGGAAACATTAAACACATACTATCCGCCTTGGCCTAAGGCTGATCAAACCAAATGACATAAGCTAGAACACCAAGGCACACTCACACACACACACAGTGACACACACACACACACAGTGACACACACACACACACAGTGACACACACACACACACACACACACACACACACACACACACACACACACACACACACACACACACACACACAGAGGGAAGGGAAAGGGGAGAGATGGACACACAGAGACACAGAGGTAGGCATTTCCATCAGATGTTAAAAAGTCCATCATTCTGCATTGAATGCGTCGAATTCTAAATAGAACTCTCTTGACACAAAACAAACCTCCTCCAAGAAATACAAATCGTTTTTAATTTGCTCTAAGCCCAACGGACTACACACGCGGGAAATTTAGATTAGCCTATATTCAATGCGTCATTTACTTTCTGATCCATCCAGATGTCCTAAATGTCCAGAAAAGAATCCATATAAAACTAGACAATCAATCAATCTTTAAAATAAAAAAAGGTACGCAAACAAAATTCAATAGGGGAAGACGGGGTAAAAAGCGCATGGGCGGGTAAGAAGCCCACCCCAATTATCTCATGAAATGAAGCAAATTTCAGTCTCATTTTGCCCATGAGACGAGCGTTAATGTCTAGCATTCGTCTCATGGGCAAATTTGACTGAAATTTTCTTTATTTCATGAGATAATTGGGGTGGGCTTCTTACCCGCCCATACGCTTTTTACCCCATCTTCCCCTATAAGCTGCCCGCAAAAAGTTAGGGAACACTTTTAAAGTACACATGTTTTGGTACTTTTCTTGTAGCTTCAAAACGCTTCGCGTCTGGACCGTAAAACTTGGCAGTTACATACACAAGAGACATGGCCGTACAGTGAAAGCAAAACTGTTTCGTGATCGCCATTGGTTTCTATGGTAACATTAGTTTAAAAACACCTCAAAATTCCAAAATCTGCAACAAATTTAGTGCTTCAGCATTTTTGTGCAACATGGTACTCATCGTATGTCAGCAGGAAGCTTCAAGAATGAGTACACCTCTCAATAACGTCTTTTCTCAACAGAAGAGATAGTGAAATTATTCGCTTAGTTACGACTTACGAGAGTTGTGCAGCGAAAGTTGAATGTTTTTGGAACTTGTGAGACCCTTGGCATAGCTGCAGGAGGGGGTGGCTGTGCAGGAAGGTTCACCAACTTCAAGTATCAAGTGTCAGTCATTATTAAGCTGTGACAGTGGTTCCCGCACAGCCACGCCTTCCTGTAGCCATTCCAGGGCTCTCACTAAATCCGAAAGGCTCAACTTTCGCTGCACAGCCATCGTGACTCTATCTTTTGTTTAAAAATGATTTTTTGTGTGAGCTGTACTTATTCTTTAAGCTTCCTGCTAACATGTGCTGAGTACCATTTTACTCAATTCACATTGTGGATTAAATGCTGATGCACTGAAATTGTTACACATTTTTGGATTTGGGTGCATTTTAACACTCACGTTACCATAGCAACAGCTGACGATCGCGAAACATGTTTGCTTTCACTGTAAGGCCGTGCCTCTTGTGGATGTGCCTGCCAAGCATTAAGTTCTAGATACGAAGCGTTTTGAATATATGAGCAAATAACCAAAACATGTGTATTTTGAAAGTGTTCCCTAATCTTTTGTGGGCGGCTTAGAATTGAATTTGAACGACAATAAAGATTTAAAAAAATGTATCAACAACAAACAAACGAAAAGAAAAAGATGGAATAAGAAGGAAAGACCTTTTCTTGTAAGTTGTTCAGTAGCTTTTCACGAATTTTAATTTGTCAAACAAAAGATTCATAGCTTGTGAAAATCCGTTTAACGTCCCCCGGTCTGAAACAAACACATAATGGGACATTAGTAGATATAAAGACGGTGGGAACGATCCTGGAGGCAATGCCCGGAGGCAGTGCAACTCGAGGAAAGTCCCGAATGTTCAACGATATAGATGTATAATTAAAACATTCATAGTTTTTGTGCTTTCGCTGTTTGAAGACCTACAGACACAAGATAACTCCCTTGGGGGAGATATCCATCCAAGCAAAAATTGATGCACAAGTAATCTGCACTCGCGTAGGGGAAGACGCCTAATGTTAGCTTTCAGAAAGTTGTCTTTTATTCTGAATTTTAAGCAACATAATATTTGATTGTCCTTGTAAAAACATTTTCCTCAGCAATGCTTTTCCCATTTTTCTTGACAGTTTGATTTTTTTAACCTATTCAATTATTCTTATACACTGAACATGGCAGTTTCAGGTCATCAGTACTGGACGTGTAAAGTCCAGTTATTAATTATTAACATGAATGTGCGAGTATGTGTAGGCCTATGGTTTATAACTTTTAGTGAATCCTATTTTAATTTCTACCATATGGATAGGATTTATGAAACATTCTAATAGCATTCTTCACAATGACCGATGTAACACTTGCCTTGGCATGAGGCTGTGTCAGACCAGTTGACATAAGCTAGAACGCCAAGGCTACATCAAAATGTTGCTATGCCCTGAATGGTTGTGCGGGGATTGTCTTAAGCCATGACAAGCTCCCAGCATAACATCATCAGTCTAAAATCCCCCGAAGACGGAGTGTGGCTGCGCACATGGCGGGGTAATCAAAAACGGTCACACACGTAATGTTCTCATCCCTAGCTGGTGCATTTGTACTGAATTGTTCGAGTGCTCTGGCTGTTGGGATGATCCCTGGAGTCGTTAAGCCAGGGAACAACAACAACAACACTGATGTAACACGAATGGGTTGAACATTAATATTACATTTATAAAACAAAAAAACAAAAACATCTGCTGTTGGTTCCCAGTTTTTTGTTTAAAGAAAAGAGATAACATGAAACTGACAACTAACTGTCCAAGGAAAAAGTTTTTTATAAAAAAATCAACATTCTAACCAGAGACACCCCACCCCCACCCCACCCCAC
>JAGGCT020001776.1:17500-25000 GCA_017654935.2 Phymorhynchus buccinoides
TCCACCCAAAATTCCAGAAATAAAAGTGATAATTTCTATCTAGATCATTTTGGTGCGTTTTGTACTTGTCTTTTTCACATATAATAAAAACGGCCTCAATTATCTCGCAAGCTAATCCAATTTATGCATCCAAACTTTTCGGGACGTAACAGTTATTCAAAAGTGGTCACGTTTCCCCACAAGGTCCGTCATTTTGTCTCCCCCCCCCCCCCTCCCCCCATCTCCCCCAACCCCTCTCCCCATACCATCCACCCTAAACCCCACCTTTTCTCCGTCTCCTAATCCCAACTTCGCCACGGTTCCTTTCCATTTCCAAAGGCGATCAATTAGCGTCAAGCTGAGGTTAAGGTAACCTGGGTCATGTTTCTCTAGACGACGGTCGCCGCGCGCATAACTGTTACGCCAAAAGGGGTCTAAGAAACACTTTAGAAAACGCTTGCGAAAGAATATTACAAGCTCTTATCTGATTGGTCCAAAAAAAAGTATTATTTTAACCAAACTTGAATGGACCAATCAACAACAAGAAATGTATTCGCCCCCAACTAGTTCCGGATAGTTCGCCGCTTTTTGCTCGGTGTTTGGCAAGAACAAAACGTCACTCGAACTATCGGCAAACGAAGGGTGTTTCTTAGACCGTTTTTGCCGATTTGAGCGAGCGCAACGTAACGTTAGCCCTTGTGAAACGGCCCCCTGGCTGTGACCAATGCCGTACACGAACCAACAGGCCCTGGAGACCAACAGCTACAGTACTGGTGATTGGTACCACAGACGTAGGGCCTGTAAGTAATAGGTCTGTGGTTGGTAGCCTACCCTCTGTTCACCGTAAATAGCCATTAAACGCTATCCTCGTTTACTGCGGGTAAACAGAGACATCAAACAAGCGTTTATCAAAACAAAACAACTGGTCAAAACCCAGAAGCTTAACACGCACACGCGCACTTACACACAAACAAACACAAGACTTGTCATTACCAACCGCGATCGTAGAGAGCGGATTGGTAATGTTTTCACTCGTGTCTGAGGCGGACTATGTTTGTATGTATCCTGTCTAGCGTTTGAACGAATGGACTTAGGATGCTCAAATGTTGCATGCGGGTAGGTAATGGAGAGATCTAGGCCAAGTTCGATAATGAAGGTCATGGGTCAAAGGTCAAGGTCACCGGAGCCGAAAACGCTGCCGCGCGGTTGTTGATTTAGCGTCTTAACGCTCTGTAGTTTGGAAACGTTTTAGATGTTTGCCAAACAGGTTTGTTTAAAGAGGCCTAGACTATGTGATTAAAACAACAACAACCCACCAACAACTACAAACCCTCTTGGCCATTTGACTGGATTTTCAGTCCAACTGGGATAACGGACACCCTACCAAAGACTGTACAGGGGAAGATACACATCCGGTCTCTTTTCCCTATATGAGTAGTGAGGACAGAAACACTGGTTATGTCCCTTTGAAACGTGACACATTTTACACATCGATAGGCCAGTTGAATTCTCCGTTCAAATTCCAGTCCGAGATTTTGGATAGCCTCCACTGTGAATAGTGTACACGTCCCCACTAACGATAACTCTATCAGCCCGGTTCGCTGAGCTTTTAAGTAATCTATCTTACCCTTTCAGAATATCTTTGACCCTACTAGCACGAAACATCACCCGGTAACGTTCGTAGTTTACTTCATGGTAACATTGAAGACATAGAAGTTTTAAACTCAACGATAATAAGGCGCTTAGAGCGGCTTTAAAAGGGCGCTGTTACATGTTGAAAATCCCAACCCCAAAAGGCCTTGGTTGTGATTATTAATTGGGCTACTGGATTCTCAAAGAACTGAGAGTAGGCCTACAAGACAACGCCCAAATAAACAAACAACTTTATTAAAGGGAACAAATGGGTGGTTTATTATTTTTCTATCGCATTTTCAACTTACATCACCTTGTTTGTTTGTTGTCTTTAAAGTTTTGTGAAATTCAGCAGTTTTTGAATTGGGTGGTTTACTATTTTTCTATCGTATTTTCAACATACACCACCTTGTTTTTAACATTTTTGTTGTTCGAAGTTTTGTGAAATTCAGCAGTTTTTGTCTTTAAGACAAAGGACAAACATTATTATGACGGACACTATAATGGCTAGTTGCACAAGCAGTGTCACTGGCATTGCATAGTCAAGTCAGGTTTGTCTAGGCCTAATAGCTGGTGACATCTTACACAAGATTTCTGATGCTATGGCACGCTTGCTGCCAGATCTCATTACTGAGCCAGGAGCAAGAGTGCCAACCTGTGTTGCTACCACGTACTGACATAGATACGTCGAACTTCTTTATTTCTTCTTCTTCTGCGTTCCCAGGTCATATGGCCATAATGGGTAAGGTACGTATATGTCCGGTTTTCAGTATTCATTGGTGTCCCCCCTGCGTACAGCCGACACATTCCGATTTCGGAGGAGCTCAAAGGAGAAAAATTATTTGGAAGATTTTTTTGGAAAAGCAGGAGAATGGGCCAATAAGTCAAAAAATATAGCAGATTATAGAAAGCAAAGGGAAAGGCAGAGTCAAATAGAGTGGCAGGTTAGAGGAAGTTACAAGCACAGAACTTCCAGAAGGTGGGGGGGGGGGGGGGTATTTTTTACGAAAGACCCCCAGGTATCCCCACGGAAAAACAATAAAATCTCTGTGATTGGTACCAACGATGGTCGACTGGTCAGTGTTCGTTCTTGTCAGAATGCACCACAAAGCTACCCTCACGGTCAACAGTTCTATCAGACCCCAGTAACTGACGATGCAAGGTCTGCAATGTCCCCCCTGTGTACCATGGTTGCCCGCCAAAATCAATTTCGAGTTATACGGAGCCAGTCATACAAAACATTGGAGAGTGTGCACACAAACACAAACACACACACCATCACGCACCAACACTCACGCATGCATGCGCACATACATAGAGCCTACAAACAAAACACTCGCACACTTAGGCCTATTCATACAGTACGCAGTCACAAACAGTCACACACACACACACACACGCACACACGCACGCACGCATACACACACACACACACACACACACACACACACACACACACACCATTAGTAAGAAAGTTGCTTAGAAATGAGAAAGTAAGTTCATGTTTCTTTGTTGACTTTATTCATTTTAATCACGCTTCTGGTCTGGCTTTCTGTTCTTGGAGGTCTGGTTGCTGTGTTATGCCTTACATTGTGAACTTTCAAATTCCAATGTAGGCCTATATTTTGTCCACAAATGCCATCTTTATATAATTATTCAGCATACAGTCAAATCAGAATCTCATCAGTATTCAAAGTGAAAGTTCATAGCTGTTGGGTTAATTGAATGATCATGAGATAGGGGTCTTTCTCTCAAGTTTCAGTGGTACGAAAGCAATAACTTTCCCCTACATTTTATGTCAGGTGGCATGATGCTACCCCCAGTTAGGTTTACTCATGTTTCTCTGACTTCAGCGTTCAAAGAGCACCTCATCCTCAGTATATTTGACCTCTTCCATTTCCTCCGGAGTCACGGTTGGCAATTCCAGAGATATTCCAGAAATATCCAGATCACTTCCGTCCATGGAGCGCCGCTTGGAGCCCGCTTTCACGATGCTGCGCCTCATTCGAACGATGGGCCGGGGCATCCATTTTTCCTCCGCCAGGCGGCGCTGCTGTCGCCGACACCACATGCAACAGCACGCGCACCAGCTTCGAGCTCGGCGCGCCACCAGGCGGCGGATCTTGGGCGTGGTGATGCAGAACAGGAGACAGTTGGCAAATCCCTGAAGATTGTCCCCAAGAGCCTGGAAACCAGACAGATCATACAAAGTGTTAGTCACGTCATCTTTTGCTAAGGCTGAGTGAATGAAATACTAGGACTACATTCCGATTGTCATGCTATTTCTTCTCCTTCTTCTTCTTCTTCTGCGTTTCCGGGCCATGATCAAATCTCCAATCCGGTGATGAGGGTGAAGTCTGTCGTTTTTTTCAGCACCTCTGTGCGTTCCCACAGCTTCTGTTGGAGTTCCATCCCTTCTAACATCTGATGTCACGGTAACTCTTGGAGGATGCGCTCTGGGGATTGGATTCCAGTGCCACAGGGGCACTCACTGGTGTGTGTCAGGTTGATCCTTTGAAAGCGTGACAGGAGTCGGCAGTGTCCTGTTCTCAATCTGAACAGTATCACCTGTTGTTGACGACTGATGGCTTTGGAGATCATCATTATCATTTTCAATTCCAAGACGATTCCTCCATGGTTCATGGAACCTGGTGTGCAGGATGGTTTTTGCCTCCTTGTTTGACAAAGGATGGTCTGGCTGGTCCAGCTGGCTGCCTTGCTTTGACAGTCTGCCTGCTCATTACCAGCTATACCACAGTGGGATGGTAACCACTGCAGCACCAGGCACGTTTTCCTCTTCAAACAGCCAAGTTCTGTTCTGATTTCATTCAGAGTTTTCCCTGTTCTCTGTTCTTCAAACTTTGTAACAGAGACTGGCAGTCTGTAAGAAAAACTGTGCTGGGTGAGTGAAACTTCTTTTCGGCGTTTTCTTTCTTTTTTAATTAAACAATCAAGAAGCAAGAACACACATACACACATACACACACACACACACACACACACACACACACACACACACACGCGCGCGCGCGCGCGCGCGCGCGCGCGCACGCACATACACACGCACACGCACGCGCGCACGCGCACGCACACACACACACACACACACTTCAGATCTATTACAGGCCTTGCTACTAACCCGGGTTGGAGTCCAGCTTGGAGTCGGATTTTTCTGGCCTGAAAACCCTCTCTGTCCACCCAGCAGTGAATGGGTACCTGATTCGTTCAGGGAAGGTTAAAAGGCTGCGGAAGGAGAGGGATGGGCTCCGCCTTCCACGATGCCGTGCCCTTGACACGGTGAACCTCTAACAGTTCACTGCCCCTACTACGGCCATGGGACACCTTTATCTTTACTATTGTTTGGGGGGGGTACTAACCCTAATGACCAGCAGCCAGTCAAAGGCTCGGAGGTGACGCTTGGTCGGGTACTCGGTGAAGAGGAAGTGCGCCGTGCCCCACACCCGTAGCATGCAGTAGAGGAAGGGCACGAAGCGCAGCTGTCTGGCCGCTGTCTCCGCCGTCATCAACTCGATCATGTCCTCGCTGCTGCCGCCCGGCACGGGGCTCATGCCCTTCGCCTTTCTCCGCGACTGAGATACAGAGAAGTGAAGAACATCATTGTTGGTGGACATGACTGTATGCACTGTTACAGCGGGAGCAGATGGACGGAAAACAGTTTATATGAAAATCTTCAAAAAGAGAACTCTCACACACGTGCGCACACATGCGTACACACACACACACACACACACACACACACACAAACACACTCGCAAGCACAGCTACACACGCGCGCGCGCGCACACGCACACACACACACACGTACGCATGCACGCACCCTTTCATCCATCCACACACACACACATGCGCGCGCGAGAGTGCACGCACACACATGCACACACATACAGACACGCACACATACACACACACACACGCACATACACACGCATACACACATACACGCACACACACACAAGCACGCACACGCACATACACACACACACGCGCGCGCACGCACACGCGCACACACACATACACACACACACACACATGCACACACATACGCGCGCACGCGCACGCACACACACACACACACACACACACACAGAGGGCAGGATGGAAAACAACTGTTGTCAGCTTATTCTTTAACCCTCAATAAAGATGATTTTGACATTCTTCTTTTTTTGACACACACACACACACTATGCCCGGAATCCTGGGTTAGGTTTTGTTTGCAATGGAGATGCCTTGTCCACGGTAAGCATGCATCGCCCCACACATTTAGGCTTGTATAGGATAGCTGGCGTTGGGGAAGGTCCCCAAAGGCCAACTAACCCCTTTGCGACGTATGCTTACATAACACGATTCCGACACTAGTTCATTTGTTGAGTATGAGGAAGGTTTTCGTTTATTGCTAAGATGACCTTTGCTTTGTTATTTCCTTGTGTACCCTGAGTTTTCTTTTCTTTTCCCTTTCTTTTGTTCAAATGCATGGATTTTGTTTTCTGTTTTGCCCTTGTTGTGTCACGAGACCACATTGTATTTACTCTTTGTAGAGATAATAAAGTAATTTGACTTTGACTTTGACACATCCCCACCACACACACCTCACCTTTCCTCTATCTCCACGTTATTTTCTTCTCTTTTGCCAATTACGAACCTGACAGTACAGACAGCAGTTGATGACGACGAAGAGGACGAGGCAGATGAAGTAGGCGGCGATGACCCAGCCCTCGATGGTGAGCAGACTCCACTGGAGGGAGTTGACCACACGGTCACTGATCCAGCACTGGGAGGGGTGTTGAAAGTACAGGATGTCTCTGATGTCGTAACCAAACACGTCAGAGTTACGGCCTATCATGGCCACCAGCACTGGAAAGTACAGAAAAACACACACACCGCGGACATAAGCCGATTGGCCTATTTTCAATCACATGCACATACAGTGATATGTAGTATGTAGCCTACTGGGAGGGGTGGACTGGTGGTCAAAGAACAGGCTGTCTCTGATGTCATAGTCGACGACATCAGAGTAACGGCCTATCATGGCAACCAGTACTGGAAGTACAGAAACACGCACACATAGACATAAGCCTCAAATAGACCTCTTTTCAATCACATGCACATACAATGATGCTCTGGGAGGGTGGTGAAAGTAAATACAGGATTTCTCTGATGTCGTAGCCAAACACGTCAGAGTGACGGCCTATCATGGCAACCAGCACTGGAAAGTACAGAAAAACGCACACATTGACATAAGCCTAGAGGCCTCTGTACCATCAATTATACAAATGCACATGTACATTAGTACACATATGCACTGGGATGGATGGTGGAAGAACAGAAAGTCCCTGGTGTCAGCCGACGACGTCAGAGTGACGGCCTATCATGGCAACCAGTACTGGTAATACAGAGAAACGCACACATATACATAAGCCTCTAACAGACAATTTACAACCACATACACATACAGTGATGCACGTTGTGCACGGGGGGGGGGGGGGGGGGGGGGGGGGGGGGTGGAAGAACAGAAAGTCCCGGATGTCCCTCATAGCCAAACACGCCAGAGTGATGGCTTATCATCGCCACCAGCACTGCAACATACATGATGCATGTACACAGGAAGGAATACTATGTAGGCACAAGCATAATATGCGCGTGCGTGGATAATCATACACATGAATTGGTGCACGTGCGCGCACACACACAGACATACACACTCTCGCACATCAGTGTACGCGCGATGCATGCAGGGATACATTTATGCATCTATACACCTACATCATTTAGCTATGTCACTTTTGTTTTTGTCTTCTCTTTCTGTAGCCTATTTGCAATATGAACTACTGATTAGTCTTTGCTTGATTAAGCTTTATTAGCGCAATATAG
>JAGGCT020001776.1:27500-50000 GCA_017654935.2 Phymorhynchus buccinoides
CCCACATTTATAGTTAACAATGTCCCATAATATTATTATGTGCCCTTTGGGTCAAAAGGATGTTACATTTTAAAATTTCGCTTCGGTTAAAGATCCACCAGATCACATGTCAAAATCACGGGTTTCACGTGTTTTCCCTCTTATAGCTGGTAAGAAATCTTGTTTTGACCAGGTCTCACTCCCGTACAAATGCCCCCAAATTGAAACGAAACATCGTTTTAAAGATCAGCCTCAATTTGAACTTGGGGGCATTTGCATACTACTATGGGTCACAGCTACCCAGAAAAAACCCCAAAGGGACTTAATCGTGGTGTGTCAGTGTATCTGTAAGCTCTTTCGTCCCCTTACCTGCAGAATGGCGGAGACGTTTTGCACGAAGTTGGCCACACTGAGGCAGACCAGCAGCTTCCTGGCGGGGGTGCGAATGTCCGGGTACATGAGGTAGAGCAGCACGACGACCAGGCACCCGCTGATGGACAGCGCGCACGTCAGGTTCGTCACGATGACGTAAGCAGCGTCCACTGACGTCAGTGTGACGTTGGGGTGGTAGAAACTGACGTTGCGCATTTTCTGGGATGACTGAGATCGCCCGGTTGGGAATAACAAACTAGTTTTGTCGTGGGGGGCAAGATGATGGTGATTGGTTTACTTGAGTTTGTTTCAGCCAGTGAAGCATTTAATTTCTCTCTTTTTTTCTCTCTTCCGTTTCGATCACTTCTTAGGTTGCTCCTTGTAGTTCTTTATTTGATTTTAAAAAAAAATCATTAGCTGTTTTGTTATCTTGCATTCACAGACTGCTGAATATAGTTTTATTTTTTGCGCTTTCTCTCGCCCTCTTTAAAAAAAAAATATAACCCTTTGTATTTTTTGTAGTGTATCTGCACAAGCGTCAGCATTGAGTCCTGATATCCTTTAAAAAAAATGAATTGCTGCAATTTGAATCAATCTCTCTCTCTCTCTCTCTCTCTCTCTCTCTCTCTCTCTCTCTCTCTCTCTCTCTCTCTCTCTCTCTCTCTCTTCCTCTCTCTCTCTCTTTATCTCTCCCCCTTCCTCTTCCTCCCTCTCTCTCTCTCTGTCTCATCTCTCTCTCTCTCTCTCTCTCTCTCTCTCTCTCTCTCTCTCTCTCTCTCTCTCTCTCTCTCTCTCTCTCTCTCTCTCTCTCTCGTCTTCGTCAATCCCAACTAACTTAACACCCCCACCCCCACCACCCCACACACACACAGATGCTATTCCGGCGGGCCGGGTTAGAATTTGTTTACAGTAGAGATGCCTTGCCCTTGGGTACATCCCCACTCTCCCTGCCAAAGGGATTTGAGGACAGCAGGCTTTGGGACAGGCCCCTAAAGGCCAACCCATCCCTTTGGCTCCAGCACTAATCTAACTATGCACTAGTCTTGCTATTTCACCACATTATTATTTTATTTTGTATCCACACTGTTTTAGCTGTATTCCCTTCAGTGTGGTTTCCCTGTCAAAGTTTGGACTTTGTATCATAGGCTACCTGTTTTGATAATCATTTCAACTATGCATGTACAATCCACGTTTGTCTACCTGTTTTGCTCAGCTGCTATCTATACACGACGTAGGCCTGTCACTGATTGTGTGGCAGTTTCTCATTGATATACTTATCCATGGGCATATATATCCTTATTTGCATTCTGTCGGAAATTGATCACAAAGGCTACATTCTAGTGTAAGCGAAGTACACGGCATATCATAAAACAAACAATTACACACACACACACCCCCCTCTCTCTCTCTCTCTCTCTCTCTCTCTCTCTCTTTCTGGTTAGTTTAACGTCTAGTTAGACGTAGCCTCTAATCATCAGTAGACAGTAAACGAACTTGAAGAAGAAGAAAAATCTGTTTACCGTCATCCGGTCTCAGTGAAACAGACACACATGGGGCGTTAGTAGATATAAAGATGGTGGGAACGATCCTGCAGGCAATGCCCGGAGGCAGTGCAACACCAGGAAAGTCACGAAATTTTTTAACAATACAGATATTATATTGTGAACGAAATTGTAGAACACGGGGGTTATATATGCAACTATCAACATAGTTCCTATCCACTGACCACTCACGACGTACACTGAAGTGTTGGGTAGGCCTATACACCTTGTGCTTTTTTTAGTTTTATTTTCTTTCTTCCGTGGTATGCACTTACTATTTCTGTGTCAATAATTCCTTTGATGGTTTTACGACAAATAAAAGAGTTTGAGTTTGAGTTCCTATGCACATTTACACTCCCCACTGGACATCATGCACTGACAGACCAACTTAACTGAGTGACTTGAGTCACAGCTATACTGGACTGGGTCAAAGTCAACTCGGAGTGATGCTCTGCGCCTAAGTCGTTTATCACTTTGGGCTGCGTTCAGTGTGGAAAACTTTTGACAACTCACTTTATTTCCTGTTTAAAATTACTTTCTGGTACGAATAACTGATCAAAAGACAATGACGTTGGCCATTTAGGCTTATTCTCATAAAAAAACAAGCAAACAAACAAAGAAGGAATTTTTTTTTTACAAAAAGTGTAGGCTGTTCATGTAGTGAGATAAAAAAAAGAAAAGGAAAAAAGTAAAATGCATAATTTTGACTACAAAAAATAATTTACTTCACAGTGGTCTTAGTCGGTATAATATTGTTAGTGATGCAAGAAGTTTAATTAACTGGGCTGAATCAAGATATGTAATACGCACACGCGTACACGCGCGCGCGCACGCACACACACACACACACACACACGCACACACGCACACGCACACACGCACACGCACACACACACACACACACACACACACGCACGCACACGCACACGCACACACGCACACACACACACACACACACACACACACACATGACAGATATGTAAGCGGTGACTGAACGCAGCCCTGAGTTCTGTCTCCAATTATCAGTGTGATATCAGAAACAGGCCGGTTCAACAAACACGCAAGATGGTCCACATTGTCCTTAGCACTAAGTTAGTGTTGTTTCACTGACTGGTGATCGCTCGAACAGTTTCGGATCAGAGCGCAGATATGTTATGCAGCCGTTATGCGCCTAGCTAAGAAATAGAATGGACCAGTAAGGCAGAAATATAGCAGATGATAGTTGCTGTTGGTGGTCGATCCGAAGATGAGTTGTTATTGTTGTTGTTGTTGTCTTACCATGGCTTAAAGACTCCAGGGAGCCGAAGCACATGAACAATAAATGCGCCTGCTAGGGGTGAGAACATGACGTGTGTGACCGGGTTTTTTTAATTACCCCGCCACGTGGGCAGCCACACTCCGACTTCGGAGGATTTTAGACTGATGATTTTATGCTAGGAGCTTGTCATGGCTTAAGACAACCCCCGCACAACCATTCAGAACATAACAACATTTTGCCCCTTTGGTCTTTCGAGGGGCTCCCCTGTCACGCTTTCCCCGACAGAGCTCTCCACAGAACACGGCTTTCGGCATTCTCGTGTAATTCATGCGTGACAGGCGTTGTCTGGACCTGAGAAGATTAAGACAGTAAGCAAAAGGAAAAGGCAGAGTCAAAGAGAGTGACGGATTAGAGGAAGTTACGAGCACAGAACTTCCAGAAGGTGCGGGGAATTATGTGTACAAAAGACCCCACCCCTACCCCGGTATCCCCATGGTTTGCATTATTGGTTGACGTATAGGGCAGTGGGCGGATGCCTCGTGCCTCCATACGGGGAGCTCTCCCCGAGTCTCTCCACGTGGTCTCGAAGTGCGAATCACATTTGTTCTTCGAGACCACGTGATCGAATCGTATCGTACTGTCGTGCGATTTTAGTGGACGTGTGGCTGGCCCTTAAAAGAAAGAAAGAAAAAAAAGCGGACTCACTCTTAAAATCCATATCTTGTGGTGGTACCATAGCCGATGAGGTTTATCCGAGGCGTGGTTACTGCTGTATTATTAAAAACATCAGGACTTGACTGGTTTAGCATTGCCTCCGGGCATTGCCTCCAGTATTGTTCCCACCATCTTTGTATTTACAAATGCTACACATATCTGTATTGTTAAAAAATCGTGACTTTACTGGTTTAGCACTGCCTCCGGGCATTGCCTCCAGTATTGTTCCCACCATCTTTGTATTTACAAATGCTACACATATATCTGTATTATTTAAAAAATCGGGACTTTACTGGTTTAGCACTGCCTCCGGGCATTGCCTCCAGTATTGTTCCCACCATCTTTGTATTTACAAATGCTACACATATATCTGTATTATTAAAAAAATCGGGACTTTATTGGTTTAGCACTGCCTCCGGGCATTGCCTCCAGTATTGTTCCCATCATCTTTGTATTTACAACTGCTACACATGTATTGCTAAAAAATCGGGATTTAACGGTTTAGCACTGCCTCCGGGCATTGCCTCCAGTATTGTTCCCACCATCTTTGTATTTACAAATGCCCCACATGGCCGAAAGTCCGAAGAGGGCGTAAAACCCTATTTTCATTCAAAGCGGGGCGTGTCCGTAATTCCCCTAATCCGTATTAACCCTTTCACCGCCAATGTCGCATTTATGCACCACAATGGTTTACTATCCATATCACCGAAAGGCATCAAATCAGGGCCTGTTATCCAAATACCATATTTTCTTAATTTTAGGAGGTAAGGACAGGCCTAATGTTATACATGTCGCAGAGTAATTCTCAATATTGCAGATAATTTTGTTTCTCTACTCAGCTAAGTTTCATGGTATTTCTTTGTTGAACAATGGCTGGCGGCGAAAGGGTTAAAAACATTTTTCCCTTCTTTCTTTTACTTACTGATTATTTCCGCGCGGAAAATCCGGATGTACTGTGTACCAGGCCTTAAGCTTAGTCTTTTATAACTGTGACTCTCAAACAAGGACGCATTCGCATTGTCTTTTAGTGCTGCATGCATGGGGGTTAGTTGGCCCTCGCGAACCACTGATTCCCAGTGCTAACTGTATAAAAGTCTTCGTGGTTCAGAGAGTAGGGATATCCCCTGGACAAGGCATCTCTATTATGAACTCATTTCCTCCAGGCTTTTAAAAAGAGCGGTGCTTCGTTGAGAGAGAGAGAGAGAGAGAGAGAGAGAGAGAGAGAGAGAGAGAGAGAGAGAGAGAGAGAGAGAGAGAGAGAGAGAGAGAGAGAGAGAGAGAGAGAGAGAGAGAGAGAGAGAGAGAGAGAGAGAGAGAGAGAGAGAGAGAGAGAGAGAGAGAGAGAGAGAGAGAGAGAGAGAGAGAGAGAGAGAGAGAGAGAGAGAGAGAGAGAGAGAGAGAGAGAGAGAGAGAGAGAGGGGGGGGGGGGGGGGGGAGAGAGAGAATCTATTGTGATATGTTATCACAGCAAAATGCTGTAATGAAAATGAAAGCAACTGCGTCCCCCGAAGACGGAGTGTGGCTGCCCATGCGGCGGGGGTAATCAAAAACGGGCACATACGTGACACGCTGATGCATTTGTACCATAGTGTTCAAGTGCTTCAGCTGTTGGGATGGTATCCCTGGAGTCTTTTAGCCAGGGTACGTAAACAAACAAACAACAAAGCAACTGCAGATCTATGCAAGTGTCCTTGGGCAGTGACTAAAGCTGAGAAAAAAAAGTGAAAGACAAAAGATGTGCTTCTGATAAGAGCAAAGACCATAACTATATGTAAATATACCATGTATCCCAATGCCTAGTGTGATATATTATGGCTGTGGGTACTCAGTCTCAATGGGAGTGACAGGGCAAACAAATGACCCAAGTTTGATTATAATATAATGTAGTTACTATGTTTGGATATACTCACGTGTGTGTGTGTGTGTGTGTGTGTGTGTGTGTGTGTGTGTGTGTGTGTGTGTGTGTGTGTGTGTGTGTGTGTGTGTGTGTGTGTGTGTGTGTGTGTGTGAGAGAGAGAGAGAGAGAGAGAGAGAGAGAGAGAGAGAGAGAGAGAGAGAGAGAGAGAGAGAGAGAGACGGGGAGAGAGAGACAGAGAGAGAGAGACAGAGAGAGAGAGAGAGAGAGAGAGAGAGAGAGAGAGAGAGAGAGAGAGAGAGAGAGAGAGAGAGAGAGAGAGAGAGAGAGAGAGAGAGAGAGAGAGAGAGAGAGAGAGAACGAACGAACGAATTTTTTTTAAATCAGGGCTACAAGATAAGCATACAATTTGCTTTTTTACACTCAGCCCTGTGGCTAAGCAAAGGTTAAGAAAAGAAATGAAGCGCTTGCGTAACAAATAATAATGTGTGTGTGTGTGTGTGAGAGAGAGAGAGAGAGAGAGAGAGAGAGAGAGAGAGAGAGAGAGAGAGAGAGAGAGAGAGAGAGAGAGAGAGACTGAGAGAGAGAGAGAGAGAGAGAGAGAGAGAGAGAGAGAGAGAGAGAGAGAGAGAGAGAGAGAGAGAGAGAGAGAGAGAGAGACAAAGAGATTGAAGTTAAACAAACTTATCCACTTTGCAGTGATAACGGTATAACTCAAAAACCTTTGCACGCTTCAAATGTTAAACATTTCGGTCTTTGACCCCTGGCTCTACTCTAATCACGAGAGGTGTCTTGAGTCAGCATCGGGCCTACTCAGTGTTAAATAAATTATGAATAAAGCCTTGATAGGAGCATACTACGTTGACAGTTTGCACAACGTCAGGGAGCAGGGCCGGATCTAGGCGGGGGGTGGGGGGTGTCCTGCTTTCCCCCCCCCCCCCCCCCCCCCCCCCCCCCCCACCAAGCACGTACCTTATATGAGGGCTAAAAAGTACAAAAATGATCTCTAAATTGTAAAACTTTTCTGGGGGCGACCCCCTTTACCCGGAACTTTTGCAGCCCCCTGGATCCCCTTGGCAGAAACCCCTCTTACGAATCACTTGGTCCGGTGTGACGTTCTGAATATGCCTTGTTCTGAATTTACCTGCGCACGCGCAAATCCATCACCTGACTTCCACCATCCTCAGTTTCGGGCTAGGGTTAGGGTTGGAGTTGGGGGTAGGTTAGGGGTTGGTTTTCATACTCATATACATCTGTATTGTTACAAATTCGGGACTTTACTGGTGTTGCACTGCCTCCAGGATCGTTCCCACCATCTTTACATCTACTAATGTCCCATATGTGTCTGTTCCAGACCGGTGGACGTTGAACGGATTTTCACCGGTTTGGTTTGGGCAAAGCCACTCAAAGATGGTTTGGGTTACACACTGGTTGGTGGGGTGGTAATCTCAGAACGGAAGGTAAACTCAGAACGTGACACCGGTGTGGCGTTCTCAAAATGGATTTGTTCTCAACATGTCTGCACATGTGCGAAATTATTTTGTGTGTGCATTTGACGGTTTCATGTTAGGGTTAGGGATAGGTTTAGGGTCAATTTAGTGTCGAATACACACACACACACAACAAATTGATGGTACGTTATGATCGAGTTCGCACATGCGCAGACATGTTGAAAACAAATCCATTTTGAGTAAGCCACACCGGCCCTGGATAGTGTGTACCAGTCATTCGTGTCCAACTATGACTTCCAGATAGTGGAGGAGGCGACTGCTATATCCTAAGAGGACTTAAGCACAGCTAGCGTAGGTGAAGGTCCCCAAAGTTTACCTAGCCCAGCTTGGACAACTGTGTGTGTGTAGAGATAGATAGAGACAGATAGACAAAGAGAGGAGAAAGACACGCACACAGACACACACTTAGAGAAAGAGTTCTGGTTCTGGTTGCTTACGTTGAATGGAGCAACTCAACAGAATAGGGAGAGCGCACCGAGTTGTGTGTTCGTTTTCGTGTCTTATGTGTCAGGGGAAACCCACACCATACGAATGAGAGAATGGAAACAGAGAATTAAAATATGTGAGAGAGAGAGAGAGAGAGAGAGAGAGAGAGAGAGACAGAGACAGAGAGACAGAGAGACAGACAGAGATATGCAGAGAGAGAGAGATAGAGAGAGAGATAGATTGCTGCTTTCTTTATATTTATCTCGATCTCACAAACAGTACACATGGTTTCATACTGATGGTTTTTACTCCAGCAAAGGAACTGAAATAAACTTTATTGTCATTGAAATAAAATGTAAGAAACAAATATGCCCAGACCCGTCAAATCAAAGTTAAATGAGGTGGTTTTGTGCACACACAGAGACACCCCCCACCCCACACAGTCACTCACACACCAGCTACATAATCCTTTGGATTTCATGGCAATGAAAACACAAACATACAAGCATGCACACAGACATGTATGTAGAGACACATACACACATATCAACATGATTCAAGCAGACACACTCGACTTATGCACTTGTAGACACATATTGCCACAGAAACACACACATGTAGAATAGAATAGAATAGTTTCAACAAATTATCAATCTTTGACAAAGCTTACCTCCACTTCTGGAAACAATTCCACGCTTACATTTTTCCACATAAATTACTTTCAGTGGACATGATTATCTGTTTTTCCACAATCCAAAATAAAAGATACACGCATTGATAAACCAATCTGAGTCGCTGGTGTAATAATAATAATTGTACATTTGTATAGCGTTTTACCTCAGATGAGCCCAAAGCGCTTTACAATCAATGATTCATCAACAGACAACAAAAACAGCATTCAAGAGTGACACCAACCAGCAACAGAGCATATACAAAGCAACTCTCTCTCTCTCTCTAACACACACACACGCACACACATACACATTTATCGATGCCAACTCGTTCATACCCCATTCGGTAAGCCACAGCAACCAAGCCGCATGGACTGACCACATACACCAACACACACATACACAAACACCCTCACACAAAAACGTACGCACGCAGACAGACACACAGACACGCACACAAACACACACACATGCATGCACACACAACCCACAAAACCAAAACACACACAAGCACACATGTATGCACACATTCATGCTCACACACACACACACACACACACCACAAAGCACAGCACAAACCTCTTATTCAATCTTCACTCACGTGCACACAACGATAAACAACTGATCAAATATTTAGGGCGCAGCAGGAAAAAGATGGGTTTTAAGAGATGTAAGTGTAAGATACAAAATCTTCTTTCTACAATTTTTTTATTGTAGCACCAAGTCTTTATTTTTTGACAGAGCAACAAAGTTTTCAAATACCCTTCCTGCAAATACTAAACTTGCACAAATTTTAAACAATTCAAAAACCTCCTTGATGTAGAAAGGAACTGCACATCTCTGGTTTGGGTTAGGGTTACCTCAAAACTAAAGTATTAGCATGACTAGAAGACAGATTTGCTTTAAAAAACCAAACACTCCCAGTCGTGTAAAGAGTCCAAATAAGAAATGAAAGGACAGTTGAGAGGCAGTGAGTACAAATGTTTTGTACCTGACCTGTCAAAAGATTGGAGACATGTCTTTTCTCTTGAAATTTGACTAGTGACTTTTAGAAATCTTAAGCGCATCCAGCTACATTATAATCTACGAAAAATTTCCTGAACAAATGAAATCTTGCACCACACCTATGGTAAAAATCGATCACGAGTCAACACTCTCACTATGTAAGATCAAAATCCAAAATCTACTTTCAACAAAAATGGATGATTTTAGTCATGATTAGCACTTGACTGATTGCAATAAGTCTCCTGCGGTCAGCTTAAGGACAAAGGGAGATCACCACTAATGATAGCCCTTACTTTAATAAAAGAAAAAGGGCATAACCTGTATAGCTCCAAAGGGACTCTGGTGTGAGAGTACCCTCCCTTACTGAGGTTATAAAGCACTGTCTGACATTTTTAACACCAAATTGTCAGAGAACATGTAACAATGCTCAGCAACACAAACTGTGCACAACCTCAATAACCATCTTTACAAATGCCAAACTGCATGTACCATAAGAAGACTTCTTCTTCTTCTGCGTTCCCAGGTCATATGGCCATAATGAGTAAGGCATCATGTATGTGTCCGGTTTTTGTTTTCACTGGTCTCCCCAGTGCGTACAGCCAACACATTCTGATTTCGGAGGAGCTCAATGGAGAACAATTATTTCGAAGATTTTTTTTTTTAAAGGCAGGATAATGGGCCAATAAGTCAGAAAGATAGTAGATAGAAAGCAAAGAGAGTGGTAGATTAGAGGAAGATACAAGCACAGAACTTCAAGAAGGTGGGGGAGCTATTTTTACAAAAGACCCCCCGGTATCTCCACAGGGAGCCATAAGACAAAAATATCCTGATCATGAAAGTGACTCATGCCTTTTAAAATCATGTAGTTTTTTTGTTTTGTTTTTTAAAGCTGTCCCTTCTTCTTGGCTGTACAGTGGCGTTGCTCGCACACCGCTCATTCTGAGTTCCAACTCGCAGCCACACCCTGGTTTGTCATGTCGCAGAATCCCAAATCAGTAGTCCAAGGGGAGCAAATCTATGTTGGGGCGTCAGGAGGCAACTGCCAGAAGAAACACTGCACTATTGCTGAATCACTTCAGTGGAGTTTAGTGGAGCCTGTTCTGAGCAGGACACCACCTACTAAGCCCCCTACTGACGACACTATTCTCTTAGTCGTGGAGCCAGCGTGAGTGAGGTCCTTCTCCGAGGGCGACACCACGACTGCCCACTGACAGCTCCCCAGAACACACTGATCCCCATGACTTTGACCCGAACGCACCAAGGCATAGACTGGATTGGAAACTGAAACTGAGATCAGCATAAGAGCAGGACATGTAAGGCCACATAGTTTGTGACAATTTTTCTTCCGTTGATGATTGATGGAGACGAGGATGACAATGATGATGATGATGCTATGGAGTTCATTATTGGTCTGAGACTACATGACAGGGTTGTACTCTACGCTTCCTTTCATAATGATATCCAGCGTTAACCAGGCCCAAGAACTACAGACACCTGCAAAGTTGATCATAAAATTAAAGCAACACTCTCAGAATCGTTTCCATCAAGTGGATGAAACTTGACTGTGTGGCTTCAGGCTTCCCATTGAGCCCATAGCACACCCACTTTAAGTAGGAGTTGATCCAGGACAGAAAAAAACCTCGCCTCTGATGGGATTTGAACCCAAAACCTCCAAACCACTAGTCCGAGGCACTACCACAGGTGCATTTTAAAATCGTAAACGCATAGAGCTGCTTGATTATCTACAATAAACACATGTCCTAAACAAAGAAGTTATTGCACCCCCTATGGTTAAGATTGATCATGAGTCCATCACTATCACTTTGCAGGACCCAAGTCCAAAGTCTACTTTCTACAAACATCTTATTTTAAAAGCATAAACTCATAGCTGCAAGGTTATGCACTAATAATAACATTTCCTGAACAAATAAAATCTTGGACCTTACACATGGTTAAAATCAATCACGAGTCGATCACTATCATGATTAAGAACTATAACAGCACACCGCTTATTCATTCTCATCTACAGACAATTTCAAAAAAATACAGAAACAACTCTGACTTGCATGCATAGAAAGTCACATTTTGGGGAGTATTCATGCATAGTTGTGTAAGGAGCTGAATTCTTTGCATATGCGGATTGTCAGATACGGTTTCTGTCTTTTTCTTCATATAATAAAGCTTGACATTGCAATTTTTTAAACGTTTCAGATAAAACTCTTGTCATTCGATTGCCTTTTCTGTTCACAACCATACCAACATAGCCAAGTGGACACACACACAGTGGTAATCAAACACATGCCAAATCAAGAGATTCACACAAGCCAAAAGAGCAAACCACACAGTTTCTCTCAAACATACAACATGCAAGGTCATACATCAAATCACTGGTGGTATGCCGCACTGGGTGCATGGGTTCTTCTGAAAAGATCCTGGGAAACCTGAAAAGCAGGCGGCCAGGGGCTGCTCAGTCACCTGTGCTTAATTTTATGAAGTTCTACTAAAGCTTAAGTGGGAAACTAAACGTTGTTACATTCTAAATTAAGTAAATCGGTTTACTGAATTTAGAAACTAACAACGTTTAGCTTCGCACTTAAGCTTTAGTAGAACTTCATACAACTAAGGGCTGGTCACCAGTAGGAACATGGGCAGCATTGCCGAGACACTGTTCCCCTGAAGATGAAGGCAACATGCTAGTTTTGAAGGTATCAAGCAGGCTCTCCTTGAAACAAAGTACAAACCTAAGGCAAGTGGTCGAGACAAAAATATGGGAAGGTGAGAAAGGGAGGCTACTCATTTTTTTAATTAAAATCTGAAATTTAGACCACTGCAAACCAGAATTCAGACACATAGCCTGAAGAGAAGCACCCACGCAAGTTCAGTTAGGCGTCCACACAAAGCAAGCAGCAAACTCATCTTAACTATCAGTTAACACACACATTATCATCAAAGCAGTTGACCAGAATAACTTACATGCTCCACTTAAACACACTCACCCTAACTACCTCCCTACAAAAACACCATTATCAAAGCAGTTTTCCACTGTAACCTATATGCTCCGTCTTAGCAGGCACTGGCTTCGCCTGTAGCGGAGGGCACAGATTCAGTCTTCTGTAGAAGCGCAGCACCTCGGGGCTGGCCCGCACGCAGGAAGGACTGAAGCCCACGACGCGCAGACCCTGCAGGCTTTTGGCGCGAGACAGGGCGACGTACGCCTGCCCGTCCTCAAACACTTTCTCCAGCTTGAGCTCTACGCAGTCCAGAGTCATGCCCTGAAACACGAAGACGAGGAGGAAGAGGGGAGGAGGAGGAGATTAATTAAATAAAAAAACCTACAGCCACATGGCAACCAATCATTCGGGTTAGATAAAATAAGCCTTTCTTTTGCATGAAACTGTTAGTTTTGCTGGATGTCTTTTGCATATGGCCGGGTTCACATTAGACGCGTAAGTTCCGTACGGAAAACCCTAAATAAGTGGAAGAAAGAAGGATCAAAGTTTACGCACATAGGGGAAATTCGGACACGTGCACAAATCTTTTGTCTTGCTTGTTTCATTTATTTATGTATTGCGTACTGGTTTCCGCGTGGAATATCCGCTTATGTGTGTACACGGCCTAAGACAATAGAAAGTGTAACATAATGAAAGCGTTAAAGCTCCCTTTGATATCATGAACAGGTAGGCAGGCAAACTCCCAACCTGACGCTTGTGAACGGAGATGGCCCAGGCCAGCTTGAGGGGCACCTGTTTGCATATGACCACCACAAACACACACACCACAGCGCGACAGACACACAAACACACACTTCTAAACTACCAACCTGACTCTTGTGAATGGAGATGGCCCAGGCCAGCTTGAGGGGCACCTGCTTGCGTGTGACCACCACAAACACACACTACTAAACTACCAACCTGACTCTTGTGAATGGAGATGGCCCAGGCCAGCTTGAGGGGCACCTGTTTGCGTGTGACCACCAGACCCCCCAGGATTTTGAAGCTCCAACGTACAGGCTTGATCACCTCTTGCACCCCGCACACAAACTTCACAATGGGATGACCTGCGAGTGAATCGGTGACAATGTTACATGCAAATTGATCAAATACAGTGCTGTGTACTTCATGCAGACCTGCCTACTTGGAATTTTCCCAATCAGTAGCCCAGCCATCAATTTTCAGTAGCATGGCAAATTTTTCAGTAGCATCCACAAACAACGGCAATCGATTTGTTCTCTTCCTGAGCCGAAACGCACTGTTTATGTTTCGCCGATTGAACGTGTTGACGGTAGTCTCTACCGCCATGATTCACAGAGAAGTCCGCCTGGCAGAGGTTGCACTGCAGTGAGCATGGTTCGCACCGAGTCAACTTCTGACGATGCAAGGCCACTCCTCCGTGTAAGCTATTTTGAAAACTTGTGCGGCAGGCCGATGTTTTTTCTTAGAACAAGATGGTGTGCCAGATGATTTTCGTTTTCTGGTTTGGGTTCGTTTTTTTTCGTTTGAAACATCTCCCGAATCGCTACTGCTGCTGGAGTCCGCCATTTTTTCAGAGAAAGTAATAAGAACGCATGCGCAGTCACTTTGATAAAAACGGAAGTGACCAGGTTATCACGCGTGACACAGCGTCTGCTCTTAGAAACCGACAAAACCGGGAACGGCATAAGCAAAAATAAAATGCGGCAACGTTAAGGTTGCCGTAGCTCCGTAGCAAAGCTTTATTTTTCGTAGCTGCTACGGCCAAATCGTAGCAGTAGGCAGGTCTGTTCATGGTAATGTCAACATATTTTAACCCTTTTACCGCCAAAGTCGCACCACAGTGATGTAACACTTATGTTACTAAAAGACTCTTGTGAATGGAGATGGCCCAGGCCAGCTTGAGGGGCACCTGTTTGCGTGTCACCACCAGACCCCCCAGGATTTTGAAGCAATTGGAGTCTATTATCCAAAGACCCTATTGTCTTAGTTTGGGGAAGCATCAAATTGGAGTCTATTATCCAAAGACCCTATTGTCTTAGTTTTGGGAAGTAAGAGTAGACCATATTTTATATGTGACACAGAAGAACCCCCAATACTGCAGATGGTTTTTGTTCTCTACCCAGGTAAATTTAACAGATTCTTTTGCTGAAATATGGCTGGCGGTGAAAGGGTTAATGGCTATGGGGATCCACATCGATGACCATAAGGGAGATAATTTGATGAGAGTAAAGAGAAAAGAGATGCATATGCACAAAGTGCTGAATGACTTTCATTAATAATGAAAAACTGATTAATGGTTTTTTTTATGATCTATTCAAAGAAAAGCATGCTTTACATGAAACAGACCCCCTCCCACTTACTGCCTATTGATAAAGTTCAATTTAAACTGGTCTGCATGCAGACTACAACTCTTTTAACAGAACCCTGAAATAAACTAGTCTCCTAATTGCAGAACCATAATCAGAACTGGTATGTTCACAAAAATATCAAAGTCATAAACAGTTATGCCTTAAAGTTAAACAGTAATGCTTTTAAACTGAAACATACAAAACTGTAAATCAATCTGGCCTGCTTCTGTACCATCACACAAAGGTGTGTGTGTGTGTGTGTTGGCTTTACGTGTCAGAACCATGCTTTCGATGAAAACAAACGAATGCCAGAATGAAGCAACATCCATCATACCTTCGTTAGAGGAATCAAACCCAGTGACAATGCCTCTGGCGCCGTTCACAAGACCACGGCTGACTTCCAGATTTTTACACAACAGCACCTGGTAACGAAAAAAAAAGAAGAAGAAATATTACAAGAGTTCAGCAAAGCTTTGTGTTCCAATGAGATTTTCCAGAAAAAAAACAGAGGGTGTCTTGATGCCACAAACTGGCGTTGATCCCAGCAAACGGTCTGACAATTTGCCTACATTAGCCTTAATGGAACTATGGTGACAGGGTGTCTTGATGCTACAAAATGGCGTTGAGCCCAACAAACGGTCTGACAATTTGCCTACAGTAGCCTTAATGGAACTGTGGTGACAGGATGTCTTGATGCCACAAAATGGCGTTGAGCCCAACAAACGGTCTGACAATTTGCCTACAGTAGTCTCAATGGAACTGTGGTGACAGATTAACTCATTCAAGTGGCTCCGGCCATATATGTCCGGAATTAATAGATAGAGGGCAATTTGATGCGTTTGCTTCAAGGGAAGTAAATCTGTGTGCTTGGTCACTTCTAAACTCGCTTCACTCCCTTAGACTACAATTTTGCCTCTGACTTTGCTTTTGTAGTGGCTTGTTGTGGGGAAACCAATCGGTGTCGAGTTTTTCTATATAAAATCTATAATATAAAAAATTCTGATCTACCACTTCCCTATGTCTAAACCTGAAGTAAAAACCCGTAATCTTCTTTCATTCTCCTTTAGTTTATGCATGATTTGTTTGTGTGTATGGCTGGAGTGATTTGTGAGTTTTTTGAACAATTCCAAATCGTTGCGATGCGAATGAGTTAAAGGATCAACGCAATGACTGTTATTCTTCTTCTTCTGCGTTCCTGGGATGTGAGTCAGACAGTTGTGTTGGTGGCGACGATGAACTGGGCTGTAGTGGACAGTTGTTTCTTTGGGCCCCCACAGCTTCTCCTCCATTGATGATGAACTGGGCTGTAGTGGACAGTTGTTTCTTTGGGCCCCCACAGCTTCTCCTCCATTGATGATGAACTGGGCTGTAGTGGACAGTTGTTTCTTTGGGCCCCCACAGCTTCTCCTCCATTGATGATGAACTGGGCTGTAGTGGACAGTTGTTTCTTTGGGCCCCCACAGCTTCTCCTCCATTGATGATGAACTGGGCTGTAGTGGACAGTTGTGATTCTTTGGGTCCCCACAGCTTCTCCTCCATTGATGATGAACTGGGCTGTAGTGGACAGTTGTTTCTTTGGGCCCCCACAGCTTCTCCTCCATTGATGATGAACTGGGCTGTAGTGGACAGTTGTTTCTTTGGGTCCCCACAGCTTCTCCTCCATTGATGATGAACTGGGCTGTAGTGGACAGTTGTTTCTTTGGGCCCCCACAGCTTCTCCTCCATTGATGATGAACTGGGCTGTAGTGGACAGTTGTTTCTTTGGGCCCCCACAGCTTCTCCTCCATTGTGGCACCCTCGGGCCAGAGCAATGTGCGTCATTGAACATAATTATGACTAAACAATTCCACGGGTGCCTCGGCAAAATCCTGGGAAACCTGAAAAGCGGTCCAGGGGCTGCGTAGTCCATGGCAAGATACACAGACAGAATCCCCAGGGCTCCCAATCGTTCCGCAAAACAAGGGGTCCCAGGGACTCCTTCACTTACAGCATAGAGGGTCCTAGAGGTGGGATAGAGGGTCCCAGTGGCACTGCGAATGCTAAAAAGAATTTTTCTTGTGCATCCCTGGGACCCCCTGCACATTCTTTTAGAGGGTTCTTTAGAATTTTAGTAATTCATAGACCCCCAAATGGGGGTCCCTGGGAGCCCTGATCCCTGTTGGAGGGCAAGGAAGCAAAGCGTTCGTGAAGCTGAAGAAAAAATGCTATTCTAAACTAAAGAGATCTGACAAGCTCTCCTTGAAGCAAAAAAACAAATAGGTAAGGCATGACATGACATAGGCAGAGACAAAACAGAAAGAAAGCGAGATTGCTCTTCATCTTTTCAAAAATCTGATCTACAGGCAAGTGCCACTGTTTAAAAAATTAAAATAAAAAAATTAAAAAAATTCAGGCACGTAGCCTGAAAAGAAGCACCCATGCAAGCAATGGCCTTTTACTTAAATAGCTTTTATCACTTTTTGACATCAGCCTGTAGAAAGGGCCAATAGTAAATGAGAGCTGTTCTATATATGATTTTCTACAGTATTGGAAATAAATAATATCATGGAACAGCTTAGTCTTTCGTGGAAGACTAGAATAAGGTGCATTTGCAGTGGCATTAGTGATGCAGCCAATGGGATTGGTTGGTATTTGGGGACCTTCCCGAACGCCAACTCTCATCCTCAAATGCCCTTGGCCGAGAGAGTGGGGATGTACCCTGGGCAAGGTTTTTCCATTATAAACAAATTGTAGCCCAGCCCACCAGAATAGCAGCTGCCCCCTCTGCTATCTGGCAGTCATTGTCGGAAACGACAGACAGACAACAACAAGTTTTAAACAGATGATGCTCATACATACAGACCTGAGCTCCCACTTTCAAGGATGCAGCGCTGCTGACAGGACACAGTTTGTCCAGGTTATCAGCGTACGCAGGCTCAGAGTCACTGGATATGAAGGTCTTTTCGGCACCTGAAACAACACAAAAACGCACTTTTCTTGTTGAATAATAGAGAGAATTTGGTCAACAGTTTAAATTTGAATGATAAACATCCAAGACAAATTTGAATCTCATTCCAGTATATAATTTCAAGCTGCAAAACTTTAGCCACACACTGTCAGCCATACATCGTCCCGGCACAATTCACCCTCACTTGACATTCACATCTATTTCCTTACCTGATCTACACTGGTCAGGTACAGTGGCTGAAAACGGCTAAATTAAAGCTGAATATTCCCCGTTAAAAACCCTTTCAACGCCAGCCATTTTTCAGCTAAAACTTTCCATTACACTTACCTGGGTAGAGAACAGATTATGTCTGCAGTACTGGGGATTCCTCTATGACATGCATAAAATAGGGCCTATCCTTACCTCCCAAAATTAAGAACATAAGGTCACTGGATACCAGACCCTCATTTGATGCCTTTCAGTGACATGGGTGTTAAATCATTGTGGTGCCAAGAGGCGACAGTGGCGATGAAAGGGTTAAATCTTACGAGCTTGTTGCTTTGTGTTTTCTTTCATACCATATCGCTGCACAAGTTTAACCCTTTCCTGCCCAGTCCCCTGTCTACTACTACTACCTGGTGTGTGATGTCAATGATGATGTCACAACTTTTGATGTCATAGTCATGATGGGTTTTTTGTTTAGACAATTCAGGAAGGATAAATGTCTAGTCCATTTTCTCAGATTGAGTCCAACAGGTCTCCTTTAAATTTTATAACAAAATCAATAATTTGTTTTCCTCTGTTAGTGAAGGGATTAAATATTTTGCAAAATTTAAACAATAAGAAATTTTACATCCAATGTATTTAAACACATTTGAAAAATGTTTATCACATAAATCCATAACAATTTTAACCTTTGAAGTGCCGAGTTTCAAAAATGAATGTACACTGACAGGCAGCATGGGGCTTACTGGGTGGAACAGCTAGTTTGTTATCATCTCAACATATGATCCACAAACAAGGCTAATGTAGCATTGAACAACAACACCGCTGTAATGTTACTTAAAGAGAAACATCAACTAATCACCGCAGGGCTCCCAATCGTCCTGCAAAATAAGGGGTCCCAGGGATCTCTTAACTTGTGGCATAGATGTAGTAATAAGTTACTACATACCACAGACGATAAGATGAATTGCATTATACGCCCACCCCTTCAACTCTCTACCCCCACCCCCACTTATTATTTTACACAAAATTCTGATTTTGTTTGAACAGTTTCCCTGCGCATTGTTAATTTTACTATAAGGCGCAGGGGTCTGAATCTGGGGGGGGCGGATATCGCTTTAACCCTCTCAAGACTGCAGAACCGAAATCCGCCCAATTTTTTTTCCTTGCCTGGTGCCCGATGACGCCGATTGCGCCCGTTGAACGCCAGGTCTAGTAGTTTCACTTTCACTTTCTCCCTACTCACAATGCAATATACTAGGCTAGTTCTTCCTGTTCCTGACACTCACTGGTCCGTTTTTGGTCTTTACAGCAAGGGAAAACACCCAATAGTCTTTTTGAACGGATTTTTCGAAGTGACCCAAAAAATTTTTCTTCTTTCCACGTGACGTGTGCAGTATTGACTCGGCGCGATGCTCGGAGCGCCATTACGGATTTTTTCTTCTAATTCATGGTTTGTTGTGTGACATTGTGTAAGCTTTCGAATGAAAATATCATCATTGCTATTCAATATGCATCTTTCAGAAATGAAATGTGAGTTAGACTGTATTCTGGGTGATTTTTTTAATGAAAAGATTTGGTGTGACGTTCGGAGTTAATGCCCTTGTCTCAGGGACTGGGATCGATTCTCGGTTCGAATGGTCAGTAGTCATTGGGTTAAAGTCCATAAGATATGTTACACACCGGGCAGGACAGCCAGCTTGGAAGAGTTGATCCTGACCACGTCCTCCTTGTGTGTGCAGAGCTGTGTAGCCAACACTCCATCCCTCTCCACCACATGCTTCTCCGTCTGTATCAGGGTGTCTCTGACAAACGGGGGACACCTGGGGAACAAATGGAGTGCACTTACACATATTAGTAATGTATTCATCAGGGAGAACGTCCTCCACCAGAACCCCTTCACGCTCCACCACGTGCTTCTCCGTCTGTATCAGGGTGTCTCTGACAAACGGGGGACACCTGGGGAACAAATGGAGTGCACTTACACATATTAGTAATGTATTCATCAGGGAGAACGTCCTCCACCAGAACCCCTTCACGCTCCACCACGTGCTTCTCCGTCTGTATGAGGGTGTCTCTGACAAACGGGGGACACCTGGGGAACAAATGGAGTGCACTTACACATATTAGTAATGTATTCATCAGGGAGAACGTCCTCCACCAGAACCCCTTCACGCTCCACCACGTGCTTCTCCGTCTGTATCAGGGTGTCTCTGACAAATGGGGGACACCTGGGGAACAAATGGAGCACGCTTACACACATTAGTAATGTATTCATCAGGGAGAACGTCCTCCACCAGAACCCCTTCACGCTCCACCACATGCTTCTCCGTATGTATCAGGGTGTCTCTGACGAATGAGGGGCACCTGGGGAAAAAATAATTAACATTTACATATACCGTAAAACGTGGACAATAAGCTGCTATTTCCCCCTCAACTTTGGCCCATGCGGCTTACAGACTGATGCGGCTTATCTGTGGATATTTTTTCTCCATTCTACATTTACCAGTACATATGATTAAATATGTTTCTGGCCACATTCTTCAGCCTATTTTGACCATCGTTAGACTCAAAACTGGTTTTGGTAATCAATAGATTCAAATCTCATGATTAAAGTGTCTGAGAACATTAAATACTCATGTTCTGATAGGAGAATTTATATATTTTGTGTTGGTTTGTGCACATACAATTTTCTCTGCGGCTTATAAACTGGTGCTCTATATATGTGAATAAACACCTAATATTTTGTCAATTTAAGGGATGCGGCTTATATACAGGTGCGTCTTATAGTCCAGTTTTTACGGTAATCATAATGTATTCATCGGACATAACGCCCTCCTTGGGTGTACAGAGCTGTGTGGCCAGAGCCCCATTCCTCTCCGCTACGAGTTTCTCTATCAGCACCAGAATGTCTCCAACACCTGAATCACAGGAAAGGGATCAGGCTATATTCACATGTCTGCCGGTAGTGGAGATGTCTTGTGACAGAAAAGTGCACAGGCCATTCTTTCTTCAGTCAATAGATCGTCTCCCATACAGGGAGAAACGTGAATACTGACATGGATTATTTAGTGAACCTGACATTAGTCAACTTGACCTAAACACAGTAGTTTGGGGAATAATCTAAAGAAAAATGCATGGTTGCTTCAAAGCAAATGATCATTTACATTCTTATACCTTTAGTTTATGCCTCATCTTTCTCCCTCCTCCCCTTTTCAACAAAACACACAAATGGATATTATGCAAACATCTGAAAACGCCTCCTGCAAATATGCAATCAGTTATTGATAAAAGCTAAGCTATTCTACAATCAAGCAGACCATCACACACAGGACCTTATTTCTCCACTGGACCTTTTTAAACAAATTTTGTATTTACATACAGTGCCAAAATGAGATCACCCAAATAAATAATCTGTGCTAGCACATTCAAGACTCTGGAATACACAATGCAGATCAATTAAGAGTAATTTATTCTCCATTGCAAGAGACACGATTGAACAAATGCCTTTCAAATAAATCTCATTAAAATATTGTCTCCTTCTAAATTACACAGAATTCTCAGTCAAATACAGACTGGTGCTTGTTCTATTTTTCTTCATAAACTCTTCGCTGCCGAAGACGTATATATAATACGTCTTCTCTAGCGCTTCAGTACTTGCCACCGACGTATATCAGACCTGCCTACCCCCAATTTCTTTCTTAGGTACTCCACGAAATAAAATTCCATACTTTTTCTCAAAATTCCGTATTTTGCAAGGAGACCCAAAAACGGAACATTACAGAACATTAAACCGCCATGCGAAATGACGAAAAACACTCGATTTTGACCGATCTTAGAAGACCTTAAGTTCAAATTTTTGCCGTATTAATTTACCATTTACCATACTGCAGTACTGGGGCTCAAAATCGTTTACAAAATACGGAAAAATCGTATGGGTAGGCAGGTCTGGTATATATACGTCGCCACTTGCTGCCGACGACGTATATATACGTCTTCTCTAGCGCTTCAGTACTTGCCACCGACGTATATATACGTCGCCACTTGCTGCTAACAACATATATATACGTCTTCTCTAGCGCTTCAGTACTTGCCACGGACGTATATATATGTCGCCGCTAAGTAGTGATATTGCCACGTTAAAAAATCACGCGGCAAACCGGCGGCGCATGCGCAAGTAGTAGGCGGCAGTGAAGGGGTTAAAAGATCCCAAAATAATGATATCGGAAAAAGGAAAAAAATGCACCACAAAATGGATAGAAAAGCATGGACTCTTACCTTCCTATTCGAATTTCTTGCAACACCTTGATGAAATGATTGTCTGACTGCCTCTTCACTTCCTTCAGCTCCATGGTCAGTGATATACATTTGTCCCAGGCTTCTGTCTGTGGAAGAACAAGAAACAATCTTTCTTGTTAACCCTTTCACTGCCAGCTATTTTTCAGCCAGAAAATACCATTAAACATAAAACTGGGTAGAGAAAACAAAAATCTGCAATATTGCGAATTCCTCTGTGAAATGCATAACATTAGGCCTAACTTTACCTCCCCAAATTGTTAAAAATAGGGTCTTCGGATAACAGGTCCTGGTTTGATGCCTTTTAGTGACATGGGTGTTAAGCCATTGTGGTGCAAAAATGCGACATTGGCGGTGAAAGGGTTAAAGACAAACACTAGAATTAAGAGTGACAAAAATCA
>JAGGCT020001777.1:0-2500 GCA_017654935.2 Phymorhynchus buccinoides
ACATCAGAGACGGACACACACAGAGACGGGAACACATAGAGACGGGGGCATGAACACAGAGACGGGGGCACACAATCAGAATGACACACAGAGACGGGAACACATAGAGACGGGGCACACATCAGAGACGGGGGACACACAGAGACGGGAACACATAGAGACGGGGGCACACAGAGACGGGAACACATACACAGAGACGGGAACACATAGAGACGGGAACACACAATCAGAGACGGGAACACAGAGACGGGAACACATAGAGAGGGGAACACATAGAGACGGGGACACACACACAGAGACGGGAACACACAGAGAGAGGGGAACACAATCAGAGACGGGACACACACATAGAGACGGGAACACATAGAGACGGGAACACATAGAGACAGAACGACACATAGAGACGGGAACACATAGAGGCAGGGGCACACAATCAGACGGGGACACATAGAGACGGGAACACATAGAGACAGGGGCACACAATCAGAATGACACACAGAGACGGGAACACATAGAGGCAGGGGCACACAATCAGAATGACACACAGAGACGGGAACACATAGAGACAGGGGCACACAATCAGAATGACACACACACAGAGACGGGAACACATAGAGACAGGGGCATGATTACAGAGACGGGGGCACACAATCAGAACGACACACAGAGACGGGAACACATAGAGACAGGGGCACATCAATGTACAATTGTACAAGGCTTCATAATAAAATGTCTGCTCGTGTGAAAGTCGTCTGCTGGAAGTGTGGGATTACCTGACAAAAACAGTACACCTGACAGGCTGGAGTGTCACGCTATATGTCAGTGGGGGCCATCTAATCCGGTTCTTAAAGGGGCACCCTGGCGGATGAGCTTTTGCAAGAAACACGTCGAGATCACCAGGAAAACATTCTTTACGGAGATCGCAACACTCACTTTGCTCTGGTTTCCTAGAAATAAACCGTCAAATCGGCGATTCCTCCTTGGTGGAGGTGTTGAAAGTCAAATGCTTTCAATGAAAGAAATGGCCGCCTGAGACGCTTAGACCAAATCCTGAAATTTCCACAATACAAGCCTTTTTATCTACAGTTTACCAAAAGGAGTTTCGTTCACAACAAAGGAAATAGCTCCCCCTTTCTTTTTTTTACTGCCCTACAAAGAAGAAAAAGCTTCAACCACTCGAGTGGCTTCCATCCACCCCGTCTCTCTCTGGCAACTTCGCCAAGGAGGAATCGCAGTATCGACGGTTTTATTTATTGGAAACCAGAGCAAAGTGAGTGTTCCGATCCTTGAAAAGGCTGTCTTTCTGGTGATCTCGACGTGTTTCTTGCAACAAAAAAACCTCATCCGTCAGGGTGTCCCTTTAAGACCAGACAGCTTCTTCAAAGACTTGGCGGTTCTGCACGTGTGCTTAGTTCTTCCCTGATCCCCCAAACCCCCACACATTGCTTAGTTTAATGCTCTCCTGTGGAGGCATTGTTCCACCCCTGAGTCTCCAAGATAAAATGACATTGCCGAAATCTTTACATGATTATTCAGTGTACAGGGATTTGTCAGCAGGCCTAGCAGTAGTAAAACCGAGTTGTTTTTATTTCTGGGAATTAATCGAAAGAGTTCAGTCTGAATTTCAACTGGATGCTTTGTGAAAAACGTTACGATTACTAAATTAAATGTCAAATTGTGATTAAATCTCTCTCTCTCTCTCTCTCTCTCTCTCTCTCTCTCTCTGTCTGTCTCTCTCTCTCTCTCTCTCTCTCTCTCTCTCTCTCTCTCTCTCTGTCTCTCTCTCTCTCTCAATTTACTTTGATTTGTTCTTTTTCTTATTTGATATCGCCCCTACCCCACTGTTCCGTTTGACATGGGCAGATGGCCCAGTTCATTACATCGTTGTTTTTGCTCTCTCTCTCTCTCTCTCTCTCTCTCTCTCTCTCTCTCTCTCTCTCTCTCTCTCACCCACCCTTCAAAGGAACAACACACAGCCGAGCACTGTTGGTTTTTCGAAGGTGTTAAAAGTAAAGGGGACACAAAAGAGCTCGTGCGAACAACGTGACCTGACTACCAATCAGCGAGCTTCAAAGGGGGCGCCCTAAACATGTTCAGCGCACATAAAGCCTCCCCAACAACCCTCTCTCTCTTTCTCTCACCTCCATAAAACACTTTTGTACCGTTTTCTATTGGCTCTCAATCTTCCTGGAGATGAAGGGGGGGGGGGGGGGGGGGGAATTAGCCCTTTCACTGGGTCTGTCTTTGTGCGCTTGTCTGTCTTCTGTCTGTCAGTGAGTCTGCTTGTCTGTCTGTCTGTCATTGTGTGAGATCGCGCGCGTGTGCACGTCTCATGAGTAATCCTTTTAGTAACAATTATTATTTTAGCTAGCCGGTTACTACCCGCTTCGCGGATTAAAAAAAAAATTAAAAAAAAAATTGGACGGAGCCAGGTTCGAACCGGGAACGTTTGGGTGATACCTTTAGGCTATTGTATCTTGCTGCTGTCTGTTGAAATTTG
>JAGGCT020001777.1:7500-63348 GCA_017654935.2 Phymorhynchus buccinoides
TCACAAACACAACGCAGACACAGAGACATGTATAATGATAGACACAGACAGACGGCAATTAAGAGGCAAAAACAACAAAAATAATCATAATGCAAGATCGTGACTATAATTTAAGATAAAAAGCACTACATCCGACTTTAAATATAATCAGAAAATACGAACTATTTAATTTTTCTCTGTGTTCCTGATTTTTCTTATCGCATTTTCTACCCTTTTACTTTTTTAACCTCCACACCCACCACCCACCCCGGTACTGGGCCAAATGGCATCATTACTGAACATGTTGTTGCTGCTCCTGTTTGGTTCTCTTACGCCTGTGTAACTCTGAATTCTGAGTAAAGGTAACTGGCCACCAGATTATATAAATATAAAAAAGCAACAACAACAAAATCGTTCATAGATAATTATAATATGAGGTAACATAGACCAGACAGACAGTCGATGGCTTGGAGACAAAACGGACTATCTTTAGATAGTATATTGACGTATTATTGGATTTATTACAAAAAATAATAACTTGTATCAAACAATGACTGCATAAATATAAAAGGGGGGGGGGGGGTCTTTTTATATTTCAGCAGTCTTTTAAAAAAAATACAAGTTATTACTTTTGGTAATAAGTTGAATAATATGTCAATGGACTATCTAAAGATAGTCCGTTTTGACTCTAAGCCATCGCAGTATGTTATATGAGAGAGAGAGAGAGAGAGAGAGAGAGAGAGAGAGAGAGAGAGAGAGAGACTCAGAAACTTTATTTTACAAGGAAAAGAATTTAGGCTGGACCTAGTCTTCCATTCTGTCCTTGGTTCTAAGCATACACTACATAACTACTGCTATAAATGAACATTGAGACACATGAAAATCTCCAACAAAAAAACAAATATAGCAACGACATGGTAGGCAGAGCATCAACATCAGCAATAAAAGCAAACAGAATAGAAAACTAACCGACCAAATAATCAAATAAAAAAACACCTCTTTCACTACAATTTACTTCTTCTACTACCATTACTACTACTAGTGTAAGACAGGGCAAAAAGCCCATGGGCTGGTAAGAAGCCCATGCTAATTATCCCACGAAACAAAGCAAATCTCGGTCACATTTTGCCCATGAGACGAGTGTTAGAGAGAGAGAGAGAGAGAGAGAGAGAGAGAGATCTATGGCAGTTGGTCCTTTCGACACCATCATTAATCATTATCATACGTGCGTGAGTGCAGAGGTGTACGCCTATAATTATGTATTTACAGGTTTTTATATATCACCGCAATCTCTTGTTCAGAAAGAACAGTTAAACCCAGGCCTGTGCTTTTCTAACACAATAGGCTTTTTGTTTGTAGTAATTGTGCCCCTCGCTCACCATTAACACTAGAGGTGGGGAGAAAAACCGGTTTGAACCGAAAAACCGGTGCTAATCGTTCGCAGTTCGAATAACCGGTTCGAGTTGCTGTGAACCGGTTTTTTAACTGCAAACTGAAAGTAAGTGTTTTTTTAGAATAACGCAATCTTTTCGAAGAACAACACTGATTCTCAGCGCATATTGGGTGTTTGTATGCCAAGAGTAGCTGTTTCTAGTTTGTGGTGGTGTATGGCTTTGACTTTGACTCAAGTGTTGAGTTGAGTGTGCGTGTGTCATAAATTTCTTTATTGTGTGTGTGTGTGTGTATGTCTGCGCGTGCGTGCGTGTGTGTGAATATTCTGACAAATAAATATGTGTTTGCATAGGTGAAACTAGTGATGCGAGTACTGGTTAAAAAACCGGTTCGATAAAACCGGTTCGAAGAGGGAAACCGGTTTAAAACCGGTTCGGAGTTTTGAACCGGTTCTCAACTCTAATTAACACCAACCCACCCACTCATTTTAAAAGCCTAAAATATCCAGTCTCTTTTGTGTGTGTGTTAAATTGACATTAAAAAAAAATACGCAGTCGGTTTCTATAAACTCTAACTGGGGGGGGAGAAGAAGAAGAAGAACCTGAGAAGAAGACGAACGAGAAGAAGAAAAAGTGTGTGTGTGTGGGGGGGGGGGGGGGGGGGGGGGGGAGGGAGGAGTAGGCTTTATGCCTAGAAGAAGAAGAAAGATGGGGGGTGTTGGTGTGAGGGGGAAGGGGTGAGGGGGATAGAGAGGGGGGAGAGGAGAGACGAGAGAGAGAGAGAGAGAGAGAGGATAGAGAGATGCCTAGAAGAAGAGAGATGGGGAGTTGGTGAGGGGGAGGGGGAGAGAGAGACAGAGAGAGAGAGAGAGAGAGAGAGAGAGAGAGAGAGAGAGAGAGAGAGAGAGAGAGAGAGAGAGAGAGAGAGAGAGAGAGAGAGAGAGAGAGAGAGAGAGAGAGAGAGAGAGAGAGAGAGAGAGAGAGAGAGAGAGAGAGAGAGAGAGAGAGAGAGAGAGAGAGAGAGAGAGAGAGAGAGAGAGAGAGAAGAGAGAGAGAGAGAGAGAGAGAGAGAGGGTTAGCAGAAATCAACATGGGTCTACAGAGATCCGTTACCACTATTTGCATCCAATTAGACCTAGAAGCGTGTCTCCGGCAGGTTGTTTAAACCCACTCGATACCCCTCGTCAAACAACCCCTTGAAAGAATGATTGTGCCCATGAACTATCAATGATCTGTGGTAGAAACGAGGGGTATTGGGAGGGAATAAGAATGGGGTTGAATTTCTCCCCAAGCAAGCCTGCTTCAGCGATTGTATGGTTGGCAGGGGAATATCAAGATTTACTGGGATCATGTCACGGGATGCCATTTGGAATCCGGTTACGACATCCCCGAACAGCAACAACAACGACGACGACAACCACCACTACCACCACAACAACAACAACAACAGCAACAGCTTCAACAACTACGAATTTTAAAAACAAAGCGCCGTCAAAGTTGAAACTTCCGTCAAAAGAGATACCTCAATTTTAATTAATTTTGTTCGGAGCTAAGAGTAAGACTACCACACGAGGTCTACTCAAGGCTGTTAATAGTCCTAAAGTGCGAAAAAATGAATATGAGGTACAGTTGAAACCACAAACATGCAGACAGACAGAAAAACAAGGACAACAACTTAACCACAAACATGCAGACAGATAGAAAACAAGGACAACAGCATAACCACAAACACGCAAACAGACAGAGAGCCAAAGACAATAGCATAACCACAAACACGCAAACAGACAGAGAGCCAAAGACAATAGTATAACCACAAACACGCAAACAGACAGAGAGCCAAAGACAATAGTATAACCACAAACACGCAAACAGACAGAGAGCCAAAGACAATAGTATAACAACAAACACGCAAACAGACAGAGAGCCAAAGACAATAGTATAACAACAAACACGCAAACAGACAGAGAGCCAAAGACAATAGTATAACAACAAACACGCAAACAGACAGAGAGCCAAAGACAATAGTATAACAACAAACACAAAATGGACAAAAAGCCAAAAACAATAGTATAACCCCGTTGACAAAGGCAACAACGACAAAAGCCAGCAACATTATTATTTGCTGCTCGTTGCATTGTTCACACGGAGGTGACAGCATTGCAATAATCGACGGATCGATAGGGGTCCATTCTTCAGAGATGCTTAATAACCCCTTCAGCGTAATGCATTTTGGTTGTGGGAAATGGGCTTCTAACTGAATGGGACTTATCATACAATGTTCTGCCGCACTTTTGTGTGCAAGCATGTGCTTTTTGGTACAGATCAGAGAGAGAGAGGCAGAGAGAGAGAGAGAGAGAGAGAGAGAGAGAGAGAGAGAGAGGGGGGGGGGATGAGGGAGAGAGGAGGGAGAGAGGAGGGAGAGAGGGAGAGGACGGAGAGAGAGTGTATGTATGGTGTGTGAGTGAGAGAGAGAGAGAAAGAGAGAGAGAGAGAGAGAGAGAGAGAGAGAGAGAGAGAGAGAGAGACAGACAGACAGACAGACAGACAGACAGACAGACAGACGCGTAAACAGATACACAGACAGACACACAGACATGGAGACGGAATGCATGGCTGCTGATGTATTTCTGAGCACGCACGTGCGTGCGTGTTTTCTCGTGCACGTGTCTTTATTTAAAACTGCATTGTTGTGCAGTTTGAGAGCATATCATATTATGTGCGTGCATGTGTTTGTGTTACTCAATGCGTACGCACGCGTGTTGATTTGCACGTGTCATAGCAACACGCATGTATGAGTAGGCCCTGTGTGCGTATTTACACGTGTTTATAGGTAAGTATGCGCGTCTCTATGTGCCTTCGTCTGCAGTCTTGGACTCTTTTATTATACATTACTAACCTAAACTCACAATGGAGGCCAGGTAGAGACAGTCAAGCATAAAGCAGGTAGACACAGGTGAATGATTCCGTGTCTATAGAAGTATTATCATTATCATTATTATAAACCACCTAGGGGCCGCCTTCATTCAAAGGCTTTACGAAGTGGGTGTCTCAAATTTCCGATAGCCAAATACTTATTAAGGCCTACTTGAGAGATAGCTCTTTCCCACTGTGTGTCTCTGTCTCTGTCCCTCTGTCTTCGTCTCTCTCTCTCTCTCTCTCTCTCTCTCTCTCTCTCTCTCTCTCTCTCTCTCTCTCTCTCTCTCTCTCTCTCTCTCTCTCTCTCTCTCCCATCCCCATGACATGGGCATCATGGCCTGGTTTTTTTAAATCTTTCGAAATCCGAAATATCTCTCTGTGTGTGTCTGTCTATCCTTCTCCGTCTCTCTCTCTCTCTCTCTCTCTCTCTCTCTCTCGCTCGCTCTCTGCGGTATGTGTGCGTGTGCGTGTGTGTGCGCGTGTGTGTGTGTGCGCGTGTGTGTATCACAGGGAATAACCTGCCTGTAAAAACTGTTAGTGATAGAGCAATAAAACAGATACACATCTAATACAGATTGATTAATAGATAGAACGGCAGGCTTGTGATAATTGCCACTGCTTTTAATTGACGTAATCCATGTCAATCGCGGAAGCTAAAACAATTGTGTAGCATACTATAATAGACAATTATCGTTATAAGTAAAATGTTGACACAACTATATAAAAACAGAAACATAGGCAGGCAGTGGTTTATGAATGAAGGCTTCTTATATATACATACACTGCATACATACGTGCATATACGCCATGCATGTGCAAAAATATGGGTCCAATAAATCCAACTTTGACCTTTGTAAACTTTGATATTAAAATTTCCAAAAAGGAAAAGGTAAAAATCTTGAAAAATCCCAATATTTTGATGAAACTTCTACTCTTTTAAAAAAATCACATCACGTACAGAGCAGGCTTTGAAAAAAATAAATAAAACATTGATCATTTCGTATTTTATTTATTTGAATAGGTTCATTTCATACTGGTTCGGGTTTTTTCTCTGTGTTTTTGTTTCCAATATAATTTTTGCCCCCCCCCCCCCCCCCCCCTTGAAAAATAACATGTTAATCTCCACCTCAATGACTGGATGTTCCCTCCCCGCTGTCAACTTTTATCGGGTTGGCAGCCGTGCTTCGAAACAGCAAAACATAAAGTATCTCAGCTTCGAAAACGATAGGGTATTTCGCAACGAATTTGATTACAGAGCTATCAAAGAATACAGTCATTCCATTCACCAATGATCTGAAGTTTTAGCCAAACGTCCCTATATCCAGAAGAGAAGGCGGGGAGTGTCGTCTGCTCAGTCTACCCAGACGCGTCTCTTCCTGTCGTCTGCTATGTATATTTAGCAAAATGTTATTAGGTGTAGACGGGGTAAAAAGTCCATGGGCGGGTAAGAAGCCCATGCCAATTATCTCACGAAATAAAGAAAATTTCAGTCACATTTTGCCCATGAGACGAGTGTTAATGCTTAGCATTCGTCTAATGGGCAAATTTGACTGAAATTTGCTTTTTTCATGAGATAATTGGCATGGGCTTCTTACCCGCCCATGGGCTTTTTACCCCGTCTTGCCCGTACGCCGCGTGCTTGGAGGCGTCGCTTACTGAGGGTGGGGTGGGGTGAGGGGAGAGTTATAGGGACGAGGGTGTGGTTAATATTTTTTATATTATAACGGCGGGATCAGTACCATCAGTACTGTTGTGACAACAGTAATAAGTCGGTGTGTGTGTGTGTGTGTGTGTGTGTGTGTGTGTGCGTGTGTGCGTGCGCGCGCGTGTGCATGTGTGTGTGTGTGTGGGGTGTATGTGGGGGGGGGGGGTCAGGGGGGGGGGGTGGGGGGGGGGTGGGGGGGGGGGGGGGGTGGGGTGTGCGTGTGGCATACTTAAATTATTCCTGACTATCTTGGCTTGTATGTTTTCCCCATAATATCTCATCATTCACTATTTACCCTATCTTTGCTGAACTTACCCCTTAAAGTGCAGCAGAATCTTCAACGTGATGAAGTTGGCTGCCTAAGGTGAAGAAGAAGAAGTGTGTGTATGTGTGTGTGTGTGTCAGTGTCAAATCAAGTCAAAATTTAATTTCCAGATGGAACATTGAATAAGCAAATAATATACTTTTTGTATACAGTGTGTGTGTGTGTGTGTGTGTGTGTGTGTGTGTGTGTGTGTGTGTGTGTGTGTGTGTGTGTGTGTGGTGTGCGTGTGCGTGTGTGCGTGCGTGTGCGTGCGTGCGTGTGCGCGTGTGCGCGTGTGTGTGCGTGTGTGTGTGTGCGCGCGCGTGTGCGTATGTGCGTACGTGCGCCTATGTGTGTGCGCACTGTGACGCGCGCGCGCGTGTGTGTGTGAACATAACGTATAAGTTTTGACACTCGGCTGCAAAACAGCACATATGGGACGAACCATCAACTAACCATCATTCCATACCCTGGGCAGATCCTGGAGGTACTGCAATACCAGGTCTGATAAGAGGACAGATGAGACGTATAAGTGGTTTTGATACTTTTGTATTTGTATCACAGGCCTACTATTGGGGGTTACAGGGGGACATTTCACAAGAGCGAACGCTCGCAAAACGGTCCTAATAAACACCTTCGTTTGCTGATAGTTCGCGAATGCATGGACACTACATTATAGCATCTATGGCGAATGTTAGCGCTCATGGTAGATAGCGGCGAACTATTAGTTGAATCATAGGAAATATACATTACTTCCGATGGTTTTTTTTAACTTCTCTTGTGAACGTGACTTTTACTTTCAAAACGGCAGGTCAAGTCAACAAACTTGTCACAGAGAAGTATTCTTAGTACTCTACGGCGAAAATATACCGGCTGATTTTAGCAAATTAAACAAACGCAAGTGTTTTTGAGTGCTATTTCTTTCTTTTTTTTATCCTGTTTGGTATAATATGAAACTTAATTTTCTGCACACCATCAGACGTGAAAGAAATTGAAATATTTGAACAAACTGACAGAGAGGTATGATTTAACTCCCTTTTGATAGCAACTCTTTTCTCTCTCCTGAAAGTGAAGATTAAGCTCTAAGACTTATTTGAGCTTAGCTAACGTTACTGGCATCTAAGCAGCCACACTCACTCGACCCTACCAAAAGCCAAGGTGACTATAATTTATAATGAACCCAATTACCACCCAGGCTCATATATAATGACTAGATAATCCCATTAAAAAAAAAGACTATTAACCACATTGTTTTAAAATAAACTAATCATAATATTTCGAAGATATTGGCCTGCGATCTAAAAACCACAATTTCATACAGAGTACAAACTAACGTCGGACGGGAAAGAAGGGTCCACCATTTCACCCCCCATAATACACGGATGTTTTATGTTTTAATGCAACTTTATCTAACAAGAAACCATTGAAATCCGAGTAGATCAGGGAGAGTCAGGCTTCAAGCGAGAATAACATTTTAACTATTATAGTCACGTTACACATCTGTATCGTTAAAAATTCGGGACTTTCCTGGAGTTGCACTGCCTCCGGGCAATGCCTCCAGGATCATTCCCACCATCTTTATATCTACTAATGACCCATATGTGTCTGTTTCAGACCGGAGGACGTTAAACGGATTTTCATTCATCACATTTTAACACTTATTGTATCCACATGCAATAATCTTATTAGTTCCCTAAATCATATCCTTCATAAAAATTCTACGTTATTGGTGTTTCTTAGACCCCTTTTGATGTAACCGTGATTCGCGCGAAGAGCGACCTCTAATGAAACTCACCCCTGGTCTCGCATTGGTCTCATGTGACGAGAACAGCGAGTAGAGAAGAAGAAACGCCATTTCTAAAAGGTGATCGACAAGTTACCCACTTCCGCGCATAAGATTGACGGCGTAAGATTGTAAGCATTGTTTTTGTAGTGATAATATCTGTTTTATAGATAAGTGTACATAACTATAGGCATGTTAACACTTGGTAATAGATCGGTTGTGGGGTGTTGCTCTTGATCATGTTGAGGAAGTTTGTCAGGAATTTATTTACAAAAAAATGTTGAATTCATGAAACCGAAACCGAAACTAGCAACCCGATTTTCTACACATTTGATTTCTTTGCGCTTGTTCCCACAGAAGGTATTGTGTTACAGAATGAATTCTGTATACAGAATACATTCTGTCAGACAGGTAAAAATCAAGGTCCTGTGTTAAAATGTTAGGCCTACTGTGTTAAAATGTTAGGCCTATAGAATGAATTCTGTCCTATAGAATGAGTTCTGTGTCAAACACAATTCATTAATGGGCCTACTGAGGCTCATTTGCATATGATGGTTGAAATAGGTACCTAGGTAAAGTGTTCATTAGTTTAGAAATGTGTTGTTGGAAATGTATGCAACTGTCTTAAAACTTTTTTGTAATTAAGACACCCCCCCCCCCCCCCTTTCTTTTCAAATAAAAGAAAATAATTATATTATACGAAACCTGCTTTTAAAATAGTATAGCTCCTCTTATTTTGGCCTACCAAAGCAACGCCGACGTTTCTTGGTGTACGATCGATGACAGGAAAACCAAAAATTGATCTACTGCCGTTGTCAAGAGTAAAGTGGAATTAACCAGAAATGTTCTGGTGGCGACGCTTTTTGGAGTGAGTTGTCAAACAATCTACAATCGCCTACAAGAAGAAGGTAGGCAGTTTGCCCCCCCCCCCCCCCCCCCAACTGACACACACAAACAACACACACGCACACACACACACACACAGTGACGTAATATGCAAATGAGCCTCATTCTCCATAGAATGAATTGTGTTTCCCACAGAACTCATTCTATAGGACAGAATTCATTCTATAGGACATAATTTATTCTGTCAGACAGAATTCATTCTGTCGGACAGAATTCATTCTGTTTTAACAGAATTCATTCTGTGCACAAAATTTAATTCTGTGGGACACAGAATTATAATTCTGCGCACAAAATGAAATGTGTATCCCACAGAATAAAATTTTGTGCACCTCTGAATTCTGTCCTACAGAATGAATTGTGTGTGCCACAGAATGAATTCTGTCCTACAGAATGAATCTGTCCTACAGAATGAATTGTGTGTGCCACAGAATGAATTCTGTCATTACTCTGAATTGTTTAAATAATACAGAATGAATTATGTCCTACAGAATGAATTGTGTGTGCCACAGAATGAATTCTGTCCTACAGAATGAATTCTGTCCTACAGAATGAATTGTGTGCGCCACAGAATGAAGCCTGTGCACAGAATGAGGAAAGTGCCTCATTTTACCACTAAAAATCGTGCAAATAATTGTTTGACGTTTGGAATGCCATACTTCTGCGCATAAGATTGACGGCGTTTGATTGTAAGCATTATTGTTTTTAATGATAATATCTGTGTTATTGTTTTATTAATAGGTCTACACAACTATAGGCATGTTAACACTTGGTAATACATCGGTTGTGGGGTGTTGGTCTTGATCATGTTGAGGAAGTTATTAAAATAAAAATTTGAAGTCATGAAAACGAAACCGAAAGTAGCAACTCGATTTTCTTCACGGACGTGATTTCTGTCTTGTTCATCAGATATTGTCTTAAAAATCCAGCATTGTATAATGTATATAATATGGGAGTTAAATACATTGTAAACAAGGGCATCTCCGAGCGGCAGCAACGCATTGTGACAATGCAAACCCGGCCAGAATTTATTTTCAGAGTATTCCCACCCCCCCCATAAACCCTTTCACCCCCACCCACTTTAAACACACCACTTTCCACCCTTACTGAACGCATAAAATACATAGCCCAAAATTTGAAGCGATTCTGTTCAGTAGTTCACGAGATACAGCGTACTGTCTCCCCGAAGGCCCCCCCAAAACCAAGATAAATAAACATCAAGTTTCCACCCTTATCCAGAACGCATAAAATACATAGCCCAAAATTTGAAGCGATTCTGTTCAGTAGTTCATGGAGATACAGCTGTACTTTTATACAAACTGAATTAACATTATGTCCTCTCCCTGCACATACTCCCCCAATAAACACACCACTTTCCACCCTTACAGAACGCATAAGCAATACATAGCCCAAAATTTGAAGCTATTCTGTTCAGTAGTTCACGAGATACAGCTGAACTTTTATATAAACTTCCTTGCACCATGGTACACCACCACAAAAAATTTGAAGCGATTCTGTTCACTAGTTCTTTGAAATAAAGCTGGGGGTCAATTACATAGCCCAAAGAGGGAAATTTTCTTTTCAAGGTCAAACTTCAAGGTCAAGGTCAGAACGGTGTTGATTAACGAAAGGAAGCTTAATTTTCAAGCTGTCTACCCCTCTGCCAATTTTAATCAAAATCCAATCGATAATCGATACACAGACACACACACACACACACAGTAACAGACACACACACACACACACACACACACACACACACACACACACACACACACACACACACACACACACACAGACAGACACACAAACCGATCGCAATACCTCGACCTCTGGATGGGTAAATATGTGTTAAAATGTTAGGCCTACTGTTGTCACGGTTGGCTGCGTGAGAAAAAGGCAATATTTCAATACAACCACGCCGCCCGCTAGTTGTTGTCGCACCCTGGCTTAAAGACTCCAGGGATCATCCCAACAGCTGAAGCATTTGAACACTATGGTACAAATGCACTAGCATTACGTGTGCGATAGTTATTTTATTACCTCGCCACGTGGACACACGACTGCCACACTCTGACTTCGAAGGATAAGACAAGTAAAGGCGAGTTTCGTGAAATGGAAAGAAACACAGTGAGATTGAAATCCCTGAACATTAAGGGGGCAATTTCGGGGTCAGAGACTGTCTTACTTAACTTTGACTGACAAGTAGGCGAAAAATCAGTGACATCCTCCGGCAGACTATGCCACATGTCATTGTCATTTGAAAGAAGAATTTGACAAAGTTGGCATTTTTTAAATCTTTCTACCACAAGTCATCCGCTGAACGTTTGAGAATTTGGTTTTGGAGTTTGGGAATACCCTAATCCCTTCATGCACATATTGAATTGGATACAATTTAACACTATTCAAAAACCTTGATGATCATCCTTCAATGTCGAAACTTCAATATGAGTATGATTTGTAAGCAGCGTTGCTTCTCTAAACGATCTCACCCATGTATATAATCCAACAAAACTGAAAGGACAATGAATAAGCAGCGACGCCTTTCTTGTCCTCATATTCCTGATCTGATCTGACCTGAGAGAACTGGCCTGCTTCACTGCTTTTTGCTGCTGCATCATCTACCACAGCTACTTAACATGCACACCATAGGTTAGCATCCAAGCAGGCTTTTTTTTATACTCTCTGCTAAATAGTTATGAGTGATAAATGTCAATAATTTGCTGCCACCGTTCCACTGGCCTTAAGGATTTAAAAGTGAATGCATTAGAAATGCAGAATACTTGAGTTTTATAAAACCTTTGTTTTCCAAATGCCATGTATTGAACATCTCTATCAAAACCAGTTGCTGTGAACTTTGAATCTTGATTTGTGTATTCTGCATTTCTAATACATTAACTTTTAAATCCTTAAGGCCAGTGGAACGGTGCCAGCAAATTATTGAGATTTACCATTGACATAACTATTCTTGTCCACATTTGTGGATACTATCTCAACTCATTGGTCGTGCCTTTTATTCTTTCATATTTTAAATTTCAGAACATTATCATGTTCATTATTGTGGATACTATCTCAATTGCCGGCCCTCATTGGTCGTGCCTTTTATTCTTTCATATTTTGAATTTCAGAACATTATCATGTTCATTATTGTACAAACAGATTTGTAATATTTCTATTTGAATCAAGTGCTGTTTTCTGCTAAATATGTATGAATATAAACATGCACTTGTAACACTACATACATCACAGAGCTAAACTTTGTTTCTTGCCATAATAAATGATGGTTAGCACATTGGATGTTACATGAATGTGTTTATGTATCATTCAGTTGTGGCGGTACCATGTTCTTGCCAGGTTGTGATAGTATGCTTTGACTGTTTCACCAGTACTCAGTGTGCGGAACTTCTCTGCTGTTTAGGTTGGCATCTCTTCCGTGACTATCTTTAAGAACAAGGCGATGTGCTGAAGTTTGTTCCTTGTTTGTCTTAATAGCAGGTTTTTGTTTTCTTCAAGCATGTTAAGTTTGCATCCTGCTTGCATTCTCTGTAAATCAATCTTGGAGGTGAAATGTAGACCTGGCACATGCTCTAGATGCTTTCCTATCTATCAATGTCTTTCTGGAACTTGGAGGTGTGGGTCTTAAATAACAGATTTGTTTGTAAGGGCTGATCTCACCAAGGAGCTGTACACCTACATTCTTTGGGCAGAAATGTAGGCTTCTGTGTATCTTTGTTGTAGAGTTTATCTTGTGTCCATAAAAAAAAGCTTTAATCGCCACTGTCACCTCTTGACACCACAATGATTTAACACCCATGTCACCGAAAGGCATCAAATGAGGGTCTGGTATCCAGTGACCTTATGTTCTTAATTTTGGGAGGTAAGGATAAGCCCTATTTTATACATGTCACAGAGGAATCCCCAATATTGCAGATATAATCTTTTCTCAACCCAGGAAAGTTTTAAATGGCTGGCGTTGAAAAGGTTTTAACAGTTTTTTGAAGTGGTTAGTCCATTTTTAAGGTGGTCCTACAGTCCTAGATATGGATTGCAAGGGACTTGCTGCAGAATCGTATTGTCCACGGACTGACAGTTCCTCCAGCAATGCATTTAATTATGTGTGACAGATAATTGGCATATAAAGCATTAAACGAGTGACAAGGATAAACTATGGAAATGTGACCAGTGCTGTCTGTATTTTCAGAAGAGAGTGACTTCAACCATGGCCAGCGCTGCAGTGAAGGAGGAACAGGATGAGCACTGCTGCCCTGTGTGCTCTGAGCTGTTCACCCAGCCCAAGATACTGACCTGTGGCCATCTGCTGTGCCAGCCATGCCTCATCTCCTGGATGGAGAAACAGCCTGAAGCCGGGTGTCCTTTATGTCGGTGTGCCATCCTGGATCCAAAGGACAGAGCCAGTGGGAAGAGTTGGAAGGAGGTTGCCGAGTCCTTTCCCACAGAGTTGTCCATGGAAAGGCTGGTGGCCAGTCATCGGGTGCTGAGCCAGGGTCAGAAGTGTCAGGCCTGTTTGAACCAAGCTGCCAGCTCCGTCTGTACCACGTGTGGAGATCTGTTCTGTTCAGGCTGTACTACCATACACCTGAGGCTGTCCATGTCAAAGCATCATACTGTGGAGCAGCTGTCTTCCCTGACCCCAGAAAAGCTAGCCTCCAGTCAGCCTTCTTTCTGCCCAGTCCATGCAGACAAAGTGTGTGAGGTTTTCTGTCCCAGCCACGGAGCTTCCTTCTGCTTGCTGTGTGCCACCACAGTGCACCGCCAGTGTGCAGGCCTGAGCCAGCTGGAGACACAGAGGGAGGAGGCCCGGGCTGTGCTGGCAGACATGAGGACCACGCTGCGCTCTGAAGAGGCCAGTCTGGGCCGAGCCCTCCAGCAACTGGACCAGCACCTGCAGGACACGAAGGACAAGGTCAAGGTCAGTGTAGGAGAGATTGACACCATTTTCCAACGACTGGAGTCCTCCATCAGGGCTTGTCGAAAGCGTCTGAACGATCTCCTGCACAAGGCCTCTGACGACGTTGAAGAGGCGGTGAACGAGGCAAAGACGTGTCTGTCCCAACGTCGAGGGAGGCTGACGCTTCATGACCAGATCATGGAGCGGGCGGAGGGGGTGGACTCGCACGATGTCATCCTCGGCATGTCGTCCAGTCTGAAGGCCCGAATGGACAGCCTGGACAGCTCCTGTGTCCTGCCCCCTGAGGCCAAGCGGGTGTCCACTTTCAGCCTGCTGATTGACCAGCAGCAAGTGGCCCGGCTGGAGCAGCAGCTTGCACAGCTTGGACAGCTGAAGGTTGACCCTGCTGATCTGATGGCTCAGCATGTCAAGGTTCCTCAGGCTGCCAAGGTTCCTCAGCCTGTCAAGGTTCCTCAGCCTGCCAAGGTACACAGCGTTCTTTGCTGTCAATAATTGTCAGGTGTAATTAGACAAACTAGCACAAACACACATGCAGCAAGCATGCAAGCACGCATAGACGCACTTGCTTACGGCATGCTCTCATACACACACATGCACGCAAACTCACACACACACAAACACACACTTACACTTGCACACACAATGCACAAACCACATGCATGCATGCGCACACACAGTACACATATATGTATGCAAAGGCTTAGTACTCTCTCTCTCTGTCTGTCTCCCTTTCTCTTTCTCCACCCATTGCCTTCATCTGTGTATGTGCGCGAGTGTGTGTGTGTGTGTGTGTGTGTGTGTGTGTGTGTGTGTGTGTGTGTGTGTGTGTGTGTGTGTGTGTGATTATGTGTGTAGCTGTTGTGTGTGGCTGTGTGTATGTGTGTGGCTGTGTGGATAATTTACAATTATTTCTTATTCATGTATTGATCTCTTGCTTTGTTTATTCTATTATTTTCTTTTTTGTTGTTGGCGAGATGTAAACAAGCCTATACTGTGCTCATTCTTTTCGAACATTAAAAAAGATTTGTTCGTTTGTTCATTCTCTCTCTCTCTCTCTCTCTCTCTCTCTCTCTCTCTCTCTCTCTCTCTCTCTCTCTCTCTCTCTCTCTCTCTCTCTCTCTCTCTCTCTCTCTCTCTCTCTCTCTCCCCCTTTCTCTTTTTCACCTCACTGTCTTCCTGTGTGTGTGTGTGTGTGTGCTTGTGTGTGTATATGATTGTCTCTGTGTGTGCGTGCGTGCGTGCATGTGTGTGTATCTGTGTGTGTGATGACAGACATAGATTGCAAAAACATGCATTGTTTGGTATTTGATTGTTTTGTGTGTCAACCATGCTTCGACTGATTTAGAAATTGTTCAGTCATTCACGATCTGCAGTCATGTACACTGTTTTTGCCATTAAAGATGATTATTTTGAGGTGAAAAGTTTCTAATGTAATTATATAATGTTATTTTACTAATTGCAGATGGATGGTTATCACATTTTAACGCACTGTACATATCTTAATTCATATCAGCACTATTTATGTGCCATTGTTATTTTAATTGTAAGCAAACACGGTTTTTCTCTCAGCCACCAGCACCTTTGGTTTTCCACAGCACAAAGAAAGGTTCAGGTGTTGAGCTGAGCAACAACCAGCAGACTGCAGAGAGGAAAGATCGGAGTCACAATGGTATTGTCCTGTCCTGTTTTCTCATGGAGGTCAACTGTCTGTACCAGGTGAGTGATGACAATTGTCCTGTATGTAACGCACATATGCACAGGTGAGGTATGCAAGCACGCACACACACATATTACAACAAAAGCAAACTACGCAAATAATCACACACTCTGCACAATCACACACACACACAATTCAATTCAATTCAATTCAATTCATTTCAATCATTTTATTGTCTTTCACAAGAAGCAAAGAAATTCGCTGCCTGGCATGCACATTTTATAAATAATAATAAGACACGACACAAGTAATGTTTAGGAAGACAAATTAAATAGTAACACAACCAAATTTTAAAACACACATACGCACACATACACACCAACAACAATCCAATTAGGCACTGTTCGGACAAATATTAAGCATAAAATTAGAAAGAATTACTCGTGAAAGCAAACATTTGACACTCGGTCACACACACACACACACACACACACACACACACACACACACACACACACACACACACACACACACACACACACACACACACACACACACACACACACACACACACACACACACACACACACACATATTTGGGCTATCAGAATAAAACATTAATGAGAGCATAGAGTTAGAAATAAATTAACAAGTGAACTAAAATAATTTATGACAAGTATAATTGAGTATTAATTCAGAAATAATCAGTAAAGAAACTAACAAAATCTCCAGGTTTGCTAAAATAACTAATACAATGAGGGTTCCTAAAACTATTATTAAAAGCAATAAACCAACCATAAAAGATAAAATCCACCATAAAGGATGCTATCACAGATGTTAATCAACAGTCTTAAAAATGAAATCACAACAACACAACAGAGAGCAAAAATGAGGTACAGCCTTTTCAGCAAATAAACATGGCAAACAAAATCAATGAACCATAATATGAAGATAATAAGAATAATCACATAATGATAAACCATCAATAACAATAATTTCCCTCCACCATCCTCCCCACACACATTTCCCTCTCTGCACCTCTCTCTCAACCACTCTTCAGTTCTTCAGTCACACACACACACACACACACACACACACACACACACACACACACACACACACACACACACACACACACACACGCACACAAACGCACACAAACACTTTCAATGCAAACACATCTGGGCAACTGGGGCAAAAATACATTAAAATCATGACATACATTTACATAAAACGATTAATAAAAAGCGATTCAAATTGATAGAGAATCACACACCCTCTACCCACCCCTGCTTTATGCACAATAGCACACACACACACACACACACACACACACACACACACACACATATACACACACATACACATGAGCCACATTCAAAAGGTGCCCTGTGCAACCCACACCTCAAAACACCAACCACAACTTAATTCACATGTACACAATCCATTTCATGTTTGTTGATTTATAAAAAACAAGGAATTTATGAAGCAAATTAAATCCCATATGTGGCCTAGTCTGTTGTGTTTTTGTTGTATTTATGACAATTTTGCTTACATTTGGTGAAAATGGCGTGTGATTTTACAATGGCAAGAGGGTGAGAAACTGCACACCTTCAAATCCACAAAAACAAGGGATTTTATGTATTTTTTTCTGGTGGTATGCAGAGTTAAAGAGTTAATTTTTGCTTCAAATTAATTAAATGAATACAATTTGCCTAAATAGCAAAGATCTGCGGCGCCAAAAATCCAGAGTGCCTCGTAACATGTGGCGTCACGCATAGAACAGAAGAAAAAGATCGTTGAGCGCCGAAACCGGAAGTACGTTTGCATGAAATTACATAGTACGTTTGTATGCAATAAAACGTGTTATTGTCGGTAATAGAACCAGCTTTTATGGCTAAAATGTAGTTTCTACATCCAAAAAACAGTTTTGTTGTCACAGTCACGAGGCACTCTTTCTGTACTAAATGCTTGAATTTTCCAGATGAGCGAAAGCTAACCCTATGTTTTGCTAACCGGAGATGTGTTTGAGCATGCGCACTGGATCTTTCCTGTTTTAGCAATGGCGTGCACGTTTATGTATTGACGTACACCCCATTTGTCAAGTCACAAGGCACACTGTGTCACTGTCACGGGGAACACGAATAATGATCAGAATTATAAGAAAGGTATTGAATTCATGTCTTTAATATGATGTTATTAAACATGACTTTAGTTAATTGTTCTTGTGTGCCTACAGTCACACAAAATCATGAACAGAAATCTGAGAAGTGTGCCTAGTGACATTTCAAGGTTCTGACAGCAAACTGTTATTACAGGGAACACCAACAAGGAACACAGTCCCCAAAATATAGAGCCATGAAGGCATTAGATTCATTCCTTTGGTTAAATGTCTTGTTGGATGTCATATCAGTGATAAATATAGAGCCATGAAGGCATTAGATTCATTCCTTTGGTTAAATGTCTTGTTGGATGTCATATCACTGATATTATCAGTGATAAATATAGAGCCATGAAGGCATTAGATTCATTCCTTTGGTTAAATGTCTTGTTGGATGTCATATCAGTGATAAATATAGAGCCATGAAGGCATTAGATTCATTCCTTTGGTTAAATGTCTTGTTGGATGTCATATCAGTGATAAATATAGAGCCATGAAGGCATTAGATTCATTCCTTTGGTTAAATGTCTTGTTTGATGTCATATCAGTGATAAATATAGAGCCATGAAGGCATTAGATTCATTCCTTTGGTTAAATGTCTTGTTGGATGTCATATCAGTGATAAATATAGAGCCATGAAGGCATTAGATTCATTCCTTTGGTTAAATGTCTTGTTGGATGTCATATCAGTGATAAATATAGAGCCATGAAGGCATTAGATTCATTCCTTTGGTTAAATGTCTTGTTTGATGTCATATCAGTGATAAATATAGAGCCATGAAGGCATTAGATTCATTCCTTTGGTTAAATGTCTTGTTTGATGTCATATCAGTGATAAATATAGAGCCATGAAGGCATTAGATTCATTCCTTTGGTTAAATGTCTTGTTGGATGTCATATCAGTGATAAATATAGAGCCATGAAGGCATTAAATTCATTCCTTTGGTTAAATGTCTTGTTGGATGTCATATCAGTGATAAATAAAACTAGCACATAAACTGATGTGACACAGATTTGTTTTTGTGTCACACGATTTGTTTTTGTGTCACACACTACAGGATGTCACTAGTCACACCTATTAGATCAGGTTGTGTGGTTTTGTCTTTAGCAATAATATTGTTTTCTCACATTAAATGTGCGGCTGATTCTAGTAAAAGTTAAAAACAAAACTTTGTTGTGATATGTTACTTTGGTTTACAAGTATGAAAATGAGATTCTGTGTAAAAGTGTTCCTAGTGACTGTGACGACGAGCACTATCTACCACTCTCTTCTTTATGAACCTATTATGGACTTTTTGTTGTTTAATGATCTAGTTTACTCTAACAATTATTCTTGACACAAATCTGCTCTGCTGAGTCATCTCCCTCTTTGGGAAATGAAGGGTATTTCGCGTCACACGTCACTAGGAACACTTTTCGTTCCCTATTTTTTTTATCAAAAGATACAGAAATGTTTCTTCAAATATTTTATTTTCAGTTATAAAAACAGATTCTTAGATGTCAAAACAGTACAACAGTACTCAAAATTTAAGTTTTGTGTCTGCAGGTGAGGCTGGATGCTACATACGGGCAGCGGTATAAATCAAACATCTTCCTGGGTGTGGTGACCCAGACCCCTGACAGTGTTCAGTTACCTGACTGCTCTTTTCACCTGACCTCACACAGTGTCATTGTTGGTTCTGGGTGGATCATGGTCAATGGTCAAAAGGTATGTGGTCATTGTTAGTCCTGACTGTGTCATGGTCAACAGGTATGTGGTCATTGTTAGTCCTGACTGTGTCATGGTCAACAGGTATGTGGTCATTGTTAGTCCTGACTGTGTCATGGTCAACAGGTATGTGGTCATGGTGTCATTGTTAGTCCTGACTGTATCATGGTCAACAGGTATGTGGTCATTGTTAGTCCTGACTGTATCATGGTCAACAGGTATGTGGTCATTGTTAGTCCTGACTGTGTCATGGTCAACAGGTATGTGGTCATTGTTAGTCCTGACTGTATCATGGTCAACAGGTATGTGGTCATTGTTAGTCCTGACTGTATCATGGTCAACAGGTATGTGGTCATTGTTAGTCCTGACTGTGTCATGTCAACAGGTATGTGGTCATTGTTAGTCCTGACTGTATCATGGTCAACAGGTATGTGGTCATTGTATCATTGTTAGTTCTGACTGTATCATGGTCAACAGGTATGTGGTCATTGTTAGTCCTGACTATATCATGGTCAACAGGTATGTGGTCATTGTTAGTCCTGACTGTGTCATGGTCAACAGTTATGTGGTCATTGTGAGTCCTGACTGTATCTTGGTCAACAGGTATGTGGTCACAGTGTCATTGTTAGTCCTGATAACAATATGTTTATGGTCTGTGTAATATTTCTATATCAATCTCAATTACTTTTTCGTATTGTCTTGTATATGTTACAGTAAATTTACAAAACCAAGAAATTTGCCATTTTCCTAAAATTTACTGTCTATGCTCATGATTTAAGTTGTTCTTAATATTTGTACCATGGCACGTCTTCACACATAACAAAGGAACACGCATGATTCATGTGTAGTTCTGCATCTGGTTGATGGCAGGTTATTAACCCTTTCACCGCCAATGTCGCATTTTTGCACCACAGTGATTGAACACTCATGTCATTAAAAGTCTTGAAATGAGGGTCCAATGATTTTGGGTTCTTAATTTTGAGAGGTAAGGATAGGCCTTATTTCAAATATATCGCGAAAGAATCCCCAATATTTCAGACACAAAACTCTTTTCTCTATCCATGTAAGTTCAATGGGAAATGTTGGCTAAAGAAAATGTCTGGCGTCGAAAGGGTTAAAGACAGCACACTCTGTTGACAGAGAGCCAGCGACATAGGACGCAGCCTGCGTGATCTGAAGGAGGGAAGCAGTGTGGGTCTGATGCTGGACAGGGACAGAACTCTCCATCTCTATGGAAACGGTCAGCACCTGGGAGAGGTAGAGCCCCACCTGCCCCACCCCTGTCACTTCATGGTGGATTTGCATTCCTACTGGAAAAAGGTAACTGGTCTGTTTTATCTTAGGGTTGTTCTTCTTTTCAGCATTGTGTGATTTGTTTTTAAATGAGGATATAGATTGCACAAATATACTGTTAACTCGAGCCAGGTTCAGTTTTGTGTTTGCTTGAAAAATAGCATTGCTTCCTGTTAACATTTATTGTGTGTGTGTTGCCCATTTGCCTTTTGCCATCACAGTGACTATTGTGTAACGTGTTCTGTTTGCTGATTAAAAAAATCTATGTTTAGATGAAATAAAATTATACTGAAATGAAAGGCATTGTCATTGGCACACAAGGAATTGTCCTGTCTCATATTTATCATGTTCAGTCCAATGGTTTATACGCTCTGGCAAACAGAATGTTCACTCGAAGTGTTCTTGATAGACTGGTGGTTCTCAGAGTTAGCTGTTAAGTTCATTTCTTGCAACAGCATGGGTTCTGACATTAAAGTAGTAAGGCTAGGAGAGGGGATAGTGGAAATGAACAAAGGTAGGTAACTCTCCATTAACTAGCTCCCCTCCACCAAAGTTGCCTATGACAACCGAGTGTTCTCTTTTTTGAAGGAGTTATTGGGTGTGTTCCTCTATAACCTTTTATTCATGCAGGACTAGGTGGGGTTGTCATAGGCAACTTTGGTGGAGGGGAGCCTATTAATGGAGAGTTGCCTACCTTTGTTCATTTTCACTGTTGTGTTCTTTTCTTGTTGCGTTCTTAGTTCCTTTTCTACCCACTAATTGAAGCACAGTACTCCTCAGATAACTTGACCCCCCTGGGAGCCTGGAAACAATAAAGGTGGAGCTAGTTATCTGAGGCTCCGTTATCCAAGGTCAGGGTTGAAGGTTACCCTGCCAGCACATCATCCTGGGATTATCAAGGATTTATATCTTGCCATCCTTGCTTCGCAGTCTTGTAGACTGAGGTGTTGAGTTACCAGAGGTCGAGATATCTGATGAGGAGTACTATAATAAGTGGTAACATTATACACATAAAACATATATCTGATGAGGAGTACTATAATAAGTGGTAACATTATACACATAGAACATATATCTGATGAGGAGTACTATAATAAGTGGTAACATTATACACATAAACATATATCTGATGAGGAGTACTATAATAAGTGCTAACATTATACACATAAAGCATATATCTGATGATGAGTACTATAATAAGTGCTAACATTATAATAATAATAATAATAATAATAAACGGATATTTATATAGCGCTTTTTATCAAGCACAAAGCGCTTTACAATCAGTATTGAAACACTCACACATGCACAACAGACACACACACAAAAAACACACCTAGACACACACACACGTACGTGCATGCACGAGAGTGGACGCGTTCTTGCACACATACCCACACACATTTCATCAAACACACAGAAAACACATTCTCACTGAAACGCACACAAACTTACTCAAGCATACACTTGTACAAACATGCGCACACGCATGCACACACATACACACACACGCGCACTCACATGCACAAAGCACTCACGTGTACTCACACTCACAGACACATACTCACACACACTCCCCCCCCCCCCTCTAGCGAACACAATCTCTCCTGCGCACGCATACACTCATACACATGCAAGCAGATATACCCACACAGAACATACACAACACACTCACACACACACACCTGCTTGGAAGCGTGGCCGTGGGCGCACGCACACTCACATTCGCGCACACGCTCACAAATTACATACATACACATACACACATACACGCACACAAATTACATACATGCAAACATACGGACATACATCGCACAATCACATACACACACACACACACACATACACACACACACACACACCACACAATCACACACACACACACACACACACACACGTGCACATGGAGATGGGGGTGTTATTGGAAAGACTGCCGGAACAGATGGGTTTTCAGGTTTGTTTTGAACGATGCTAAAGATTGACTATGTCTGACAGCAGAAGGCAATGAATTCCAGAGTTTGACTGCTGATGATGTAAAAGCTCTATCGCCGTGCCTATCATGTTTAAATTTTTGTATTAGAAAGATCCTATTGTCATTTGCTGAGCTGAGAGATCGAGATGGAACGTAAATTTCAAGAAGGTCAGAGAGGTATTGCGGTGCTGTTCCCGATATGATCTGATAGCAGAGACAGGCAGCTTTGTAGTTTATTCTTTGTTGAACGGGTAGCCAATGTAACTCTTTAAGTAGAGGTGATGTGATGAAGACGCTTGGCTTTGAAGACCATTCTAGCAGCAGAGTTTTGAAGTTGTTGTAAGGGTTTGAGAAGCGCCTGTGGGCAACCAAGTAGAAGGGAGTTGCAGTAATCTAATCTAGACAAAATGTATGAACTGACTAGCGTTTTGGTTGCCTCGGTCGTGAGAAAGGGGCGTATAGAGCTCATTCGCCTGAGTTCGATGTATGCAGCCTGGCAGATCTTAGTGATATGATGTTGCATGGAAAGGTCTTCATCCAAGAAAGCACCAAGGTTACGAATATGTTCAGAAAAATGGATGTTGGAATCTCCAAGGGCAATGGTGGAGGGCAGAGAGCTAGAGTCAACAGATGGGGGAAGCACTCTAAGTGCTTCAGTCTTGTCATCGTTTAGTTTAAGCTTATTGTTTGACATCCATGTTTTCACTTCAGTTATACACATAAAACATTCTCTCACATTGTTCTCGCTCTTTTTCTTTTCAATTTTTGTCAGATTTAAAAAGAAACATAGTGGTCTGTAAATAATGTACTGTGTATTGGTAGCTTCCAAGTTGAACATGTGTGTGTGTGTGTGTGAACTGTAATCATTCTCTGTTTCAGGTGACAGCAATGCCAGTGATGCGGATGCAGTGAACACCATTACACCATTACATGGGTGCAACTTTTCCTGGTATACAAGGATTTCCTGGTTTTGAATTTTAGCAGAAAATGAAGTTCCTAATTTGTCTACTGTATTTTTCAAGCACTTTAAAATAAGTATTTGTATAAATTGTGGAAAACGCAAACTAAAATACCTTCGTAAATCAAATGTTGCTTCAGCTGCAGCGGGACATTACCCCTGGACCCTGGCCTTTCAGGGTTTTTCATTTTGTGTAGTTGCACCCATGCCATTAGGCTACCACACACACACACACAGCACTGGGTGAACTGTGAACTGCCTGGCGTCATAATGTTCAGTGTTGGGTGTGAAACAAGATGGCTTAAAAGTAAAGTTAACACACAACATGATGGCTGCTTTAAACTGTTGAAAGATCATGTGTTGAACCAATACCAACAACATACGTTTTAGGTGTACATGTGAAATTCAGAAGTGTAGGAATTATGTATCACCAGCATCAGTTAAAATGGTTGTAACGGTGCTTGTCCAATGGCCACATCAGTTGTGTTAGGACTCTTAACTGATCTCAGCTTTCTTTGTTTTTTTGACAAGAATTAAGTTTGCAGGCAACAAGTTTTTATACATGCTACTGTTTTATTATTGAATGCAGCTTTTTTTCTTTTTAATGCAGCTTTTAATAAAAACGGCCACATTCCATCTCAATAAATGACATCTAAAGATGATATGAAGCCCGCTTTTGTTGAATTCTTTTCTCTTGTCAATTAACCACTTTTGTTAGCCCTTTTCAGCCACTTTTGTTGACACCTTCAAAGCCACTTTTATCAACCCAACCACTTATGTCGACTTTTGCCGGTCGTAAGGTCCCCACTTTTGTCGTAAGAGGTTGGTTTGACAAATACGGCTTTAGAGGTGTCGACAAAAGTGGTTGAAAGGAGTCAGCAAACGTGGTTGGTCAACAAGAGCGGTTGATTCGACAAAAGAAAAAGGGCTGTACAGATGACATTGGTCATTGCTGTGATGTGCTCCATGCTTGTGTCATTTATACCTTTGGCTTTACTTTAAAGTTAATAGCACAAACAGACCAGCTACTGTATGGAAAGTCGTATTAGGGATCAATGAATGGATGTGGATGATGTTATTGTTACACCAGTGTTTACACTCTAATGTCACCCAGTATTGTTAGGACTAAGGTTGGCATTGCATCGTCCATTTTGATTTTTGAAAAAAGGAAAAAAAAGAAAAACAGAAAAACAACGATGATAGCAGAGGGGAACCCAGAGTAAATGACAAGGGTTCAGGGGCGAAACGGATTGAGGGGGGTGGGGTGGGGAGGGTTCTTCTCTGAAGATCCTCTGTTGTTCCACTCTCCGTATAATTGTTTTTGCACTGAAATAATTATTATTCACTAGCTCTCTTAAAAGTAACTGTAAGAGATGGGGAAGCTATGAATGTCGATCGTGCTATTAATGTTCCTGGTAGGATTATGATTAATGTCCATCTTGGTGTATTTCATTTGACGTATTTAATGCCTGTGAATAATGCATGGAGCGTCACAATGTTTTCTGTGCTGAATTTCCTTAAGGGCCAGCCACACGTCCACTAAAATCACACGACTGTGCGATACGATTCAATCACGTGCTCTCGAAGCGCGAAGCAAATTTGTTCTTCGAGACCATGTGATCGAATCGTATCGTACAGTCGTACGATTTTAGTGGACGTGTGACTGGCCCTTTACCTATACTGCAGACAAAACAATTTTCTTGCTGCTTTGCATAACCCACAGATGAGTATTGGCTTCCCCCCTATCTGGAATTGTTTCTTTAAATGATCGTTGTGTAGATCATATTGACATTGTTTATATTGTTGACAGAGAATTTAGTTTCCATATTGCCATAACATTTTTTGTGATTGAGATGTTGAACATTTGTTGTGCCATATTTAATTGTTTAAAAAAATATATTTTACAGTGTTCCAGCTATTCTGATTTGTTATAATATTGTATTTTTTGTTTGTTTGTTTATTCCTTTTTGTTTTGTTTTAAGACTTGTGTTATTGTTGACTGTTATTGTTTAATAATAAGTTATTCCTTTTTGTTTTGTTTTAAGACTCGTGTAATTGTTGACTGTTCTGATTGTTCAATAAGAAGTTATTCCTTTTCGCGCTCACACACACACATACAGACACACACACATATACATAGACTCATTATTTATTTTTTATTCAGTAAGCCATTGCAACTGAGTTGCACGGACAGACCACATACACCAACACACATAAACAAACGTTAGAGGATACACATACAAGTACATTCACACACCCGTACGCACGCACACACACACATACACACACACACACACACACACACACACACACACATACAGACCCCCCCCCCCCACACACACACACACATACAGACCCACACATACACACATACATGCATGCACACACAAAACCAAAACACACACACACAAGCACACACGTACGCATGCGCACACGCGCACGCACACACACACACACGCACGCACGCACGCATGCGCGCACACACACGCACACACACACACACACACACACACCACAAGCCTATTCAATCTTCCCTTGCGTGCACACAAAGACAGAAAAGTGAGCAAATATTTAGGGTGCAGCAGGAAAAAGATGGGCTTTAAGAGAGGTTTTGAATGAGGAGACTGAGTTGGAGTGTCGGAGAGGGGAAGGCAGAGAATTCCAAAATGATAGTGCTTGACAGGGAAAAGAATGTTGGCCAGAACCTTCGTCGTGTTTTTGTATTTATTAATAAAAGACAGTAGTTGGCCAAGGTCTGTAAGATATGGTGAACACCATTGTTGCTATTATCAGGGACAATACTGCCAATTTTCGTAATGATTGGTACAGTGGTTTAATACATACGAGGTGCTTCACAATCGATCAAACAGATACGCTCACACCCTCGTTCCCATTTCAATGTTCCCAGACTATTATAGAACTGGGAGAACAAAAACCTGCTTTTGTGCATCAGGTTGAGCTATCTCAGTATATGTTATGAGAAATTCAGGTCTGAGAACAATGTTTTTGCAGTGGTAATGTAGCATTGTGCCCCCGACTCTGTCCCCAGTTTTGTCTATGTGTCCCCGTCTCTATGTGTCACTGTCTCCCCGTCTATTTATTTTTCTTAACTCTACCCCTAACCCAAACAATAATCTTAACCCTTAACCCAAATGATACTCTTAACCCCTAACCCTATCCTAAACCGTTACCTTTATCCGAAGGAAACATAGAAGCAGGAGCACATAGATAAGTGGACACAGAGAAGCAGGAGCACATAGATAAGTGGACACATAGAAGCAGGAGCACATAGATAAGTGGACACATAGAAGCAGGAGCACATAGATAAGTGGACACATAGAAGCAGGAGCACATAGATAAGTGGACACATAGAAGCAGGAGCACATAGATAAGTGGACACATAGAAGCAGGAGCACATAGATAAGTGGACACATAGAAGCAGGAGCACATAGATAAGTGGACACATAGAAGCAGGAGCACATAGATAAGTGGACACATAGAAGCAGGAGCACATAGATAAGTGGACACAGAGAAGCAGGAGCACATAGATAAGTGGACACATAGAAGCAGGAGCACATAGATAAGTGGACACATAGAAGCAGGAGCACATAGATAAGTGGACACAGAGAAGCAGGAGCACATAGATAAGTGGACACATAGAAGCAGGAGCACATAGATAAGTGGACACATAGAAGCAGGAGCACATAGATAAGTGGACACAGAGAAGCAGGAGCACATAGATAAGTGGACACATAGAAGCAGGAGCACATAGATAAGTGGACACATAGAAGCAGGAGCACATAGATAAGTGGACACATAGAAGCAGGAGCACATAGATAAGTGGACACATAGAAGCAGGAGCACATAGATAAGTGGACACATAGAAGCAGGAGCACATAGATAAGTGGACACATAGAAGCAGGAGCACATAGATAAGTGGACACATAGAAGCAGGAGCACATAGATAAGTGGACACATAGAAGCAGGAGCACATAGATAAGTGGACACATAGAAGCAGGAGCACATAGATAAGTGGACACATAGAAGCAGGAGCACATAGATAAGTGGACACATAGAAGCAGGAGCACATAGATAAGTGGACACATAGAAGCAGGAGCACATAGATAAGTGGACACATAGAAGCAGGAGCACATAGATAAGTGGACACATAGAAGCAGGAGCACATAGATAAGTGGACACATAGAAGCAGGAGCACATAGATAAGTGGACACATAGAAGCAGGAGCACATAGATAAGTGGACACATAGAAGCAGGAGCACATAGATAAGTGGACACATAGAAGCAGGAGCACATAGATAAGTGGACACATAGAAGCAGGAGCACATAGATAAGTGGACACATAGAAGCAGGAGCACATAGATAAGTGGACACATAGAAGCAGGAGCACATAGATAAGTGGACACATAGAAGCAGGAGCACATAGATAAGTGGACACATAGAAGCAGGAGCACATAGATAAGTGGACACATAGAAGCAGGAGCACATAGATAAGTGGACACATAGAAGCAGGAGCACATAGATAAGTGGACACATAGAAGCAGGAGCACATAGATAAGTGGACACATAGAAGCAGGAGCACATAGATAAGTGGACACATAGAAGCAGGAGCACATAGATAAGTGGACACATAGAAGCAGGAGCACATAGATAAGTGGACACAGAGAAGCAGGAGCACATAGATAAGTGGACACATAGAAGCAGGAGCACATAGATAAGTGGACACATAGAAGCAGGAGCACATAGATAAGTGGACACATAGAAGCAGGAGCACATAGATAAGTGGACACATAGAAGCAGGAGCACATAGATAAGTGGACACATAGAAGCAGGAGCACATAGATAAGTGGACACATAGAAGCAGGAGCACATAGATAAGTGGACACATAGAAGCAGGAGCACATAGATAAGTGGACACATAGAAGCAGGAGCACATAGATAAGTGGACACATAGAAGCAGGAGCACATAGATAAGTGGACACATAGAAGCAGGAGCACATAGATAAGTGGACACATAGAAGCAGGAGCACATAGATAAGTGGACACAGAGAAGCAGGAGCACATAGATAAGTGGACACAGAGAAGCAGGAGCACATAGATAAGTGGACACATAGAAGCAGGAGCACATAGATAAGTGGACACATAGAAGCAGGAGCACATAGATAAGTGGACACAGAGAAGCAGGAGCACATAGATAAGTGGACACATAGAAGCAGGAGCACATAGATAAGTGGACACATAGAAGCAGGAGCACATAGATAAGTGGACACAGAGAAGCAGGAGCACATAGATAAGTGGACACATAGAAGCAGGAGCACATAGATAAGTGGACACATAGAAGCAGGAGCACATAGATAAGTGGACACAGAGAAGCAGGAGCACATAGATAAGTGGACACATAGAAGCAGGAGCACATAGATAAGTGGACACATAGAAGCAGGAGCACATAGATAAGTGGACACAGAGAAGCAGGAGCACATAGATAAGTGGACACATAGAAGCAGGAGCACATAGATAAGTGGACACATAGAAGCAGGAGCACATAGATAAGTGGACACATAGAAGCAGGAGCACATAGATAAGTGGACACATAGAAGCAGGAGCACATAGATAAGTGGACACATAGAAGCAGGAGCACATAGATAAGTGGACACAGAGAAGCAGGAGCACATAGATAAGTGGACACATAGAAGCAGGAGCACATAGATAAGTGGACACATAGAAGCAGGAGCACATAGATAAGTGGACACAGAGAAGCAGGAGCACATAGATAAGTGGACACAGAGAAGCAGGAGCACATAGATAAGTGGACACATAGAGAAACAGGAGCACATAGATAAGTGGACAGAGAAACGGGGCACGGTGAAGGTGACGCCTAGAGACTGATACAGATAGAGGCTGGGGTACATCGAATTGATACCTTTTACAATTCATACAATTCACTGCATTATTTCATTTAAAACCTTACCGTTTAATCTTTATATAATGTGTGTGTGTGTGTTTGCACATGTCAGCTTGTCTGTGTGTGTATTTGTCACTCTGTGTGTAATGTGTGTGTGTGTGTGTGTGTGTGTGTCACTCTGTCTATGTGTGTTTATGCATGCCACTTTTCGATGTATTAACTCAAATGTTATGTGTTCATTGATCACCTTTTATGCCTCACACTCGCACCAAATATTCTATCTTAGGTTGTATTTGCAAACTCTTGCATAAGGAGGCATGCACATTAGATCCGCAATCTCCTTACGGAAACCCCATTCACTTATATAACAAATAAGTGGATGGGTTTGCAGATGAGTTTCCACGTGGGAATGGGTTTTGTACGGAATCTGCCGATTGCGGATCTAATGTGCACATACCCTTACAGTATTTGTTATATAGTAAACTCTACATTCTGCTGTGTTTTCAGTGGTGACAGCAAAAACATTTCTTTTTTATATTTAATATTTTTTTAAAGGACAATAAAGATTTGCTGATTAGTTACTTGATTGACTGATTGATCGATTGATTTATCTGAGATGCTGATGTCATTCAATGTTTGACTTTTGACTGAACCCACTTGGTATTTGATTGCATGCCAATTTTCAGTATGAATAATGTTTGCAGGTGAAGCCATTTTCTATTCAGTTGCCATCATTGAAATGCATAGGTTTGCACAATTTGCATTTGTCTGAATGCTGTATGCATGTTTGCATGCATTGGGTAAAATTGGTTGGACACATTTCAGTACTTGAGAAAATGTAAGATTATGACTAGAATCTTACAACATGCATCTTTAGTGCATTGTTTCGTATTTGCATTGAAAAAAGGATATAACATACTGCGCGTATTACAAGAGCACATTGTGTGATCATGCATAAAGACATAAAGGATTTTTTTAAAATTAAGATTTTGCTTTCACAGCATACTACAAGGAGCTTCAATGAATACACAGAAAACAATCTGGAATTTTCTCATGCACCATCACATATTTCATGTATTACAAATGTAAAATAAAAACAAAAATAAAAATAAACCACAAACAAACAACACACTAAAACAAAACCACAAAAGGGAGTGAGGTGGGGGTATGTCATATGACATGTCATACCCTTGTCATATGCTGAAAACTAAGAAAACAAACCAAGACATGTACATATATAGTCTCACAATTATACACTTGAATTTGGCACATTTTAAGATATTTTATGCTCAAGCACAATAAAAACAATGTGAAAGTAGGCCTAAGGCTATGTGCCTGTTGCTGGGAAAAAGAGGTCAGAATGCCACAAAGAAAAGTGTATAAAAAAACCCACCTATGGCTATGTGCCTGTTGCTGGGAAAAAGATGTCAGAGTGCCACAAAGAAAAGTGTGTTAAAAAAACAAACTATGCCTATGTGCCTGTTGCTGGGAAAAAGAGGTCAGAGTGCCACAAAGAAAAGTGTATTAAAAAAACAAACTATGCCTATGTGCCTGTTGCTGGGGAAAAGAGGTCAAAGTGCCACAAAGAAAAGTGTATTAAAAAAACAAACTATGCCTATGTGCCTGTTGCTGGGAAAAAGAGGTCAGAGTGCCACAAAGAAAAGTGTATTAAAAAAACAAACTATGCCTATGTGCCTGTTGCTGGGAAAAAGAGGTCAGAGTGCCACAAAGAAAAGTGTATTAAAAAACAAACTATGGCTATGTGCCTGTTGCTGGGGAAAAGAGGTCAGAGTGCCACAAAGAAAAGTGTATTAAAAACAAACTATGGCTATGTGCCTGTTGCTGGGAAAAGAGGTCAGAATGCCACAAAGAAAAGTGTATAAAAAAACAAACTATGGCTATGTGCCTGTTGCTGGGAAAAAGAGGTCAGAATGCCACAAAGAAAAGTGTATTAAAAAACAAACTATGGCTGTGTGCCTGTTGCTGGGGAAAAGAGGTCAGAGTGCCACAAAGAAAAGTGTATTAAAAAACAAACTATGGCTATGTGCCTGTTGCTGGGGAAAAGAGGTCAGAATGCCACAAAGAAAAGTGTATTAAAAAACAAACTATGGCTATGTGCCTGTTGCTGGGAAAAAGAGGTCAGAATGCCACAAAGAAAAGTGTATTAAAAAACAAACTATGGCTATGTGCCTGTTGCTGGGAAAAAGAGGTCAGAATGCCACAAAGAAAAGTGTATTAAAAAACAAACTATGGCTATGTGCCTGTTGCTGGGAAAAAGAGGTCAGAATGCCACAAAGAAAAGTGTATTAAAAAACAAACTATGGCTATGTGCCTGTTGCTGGGGAAAAGAGGTCAGAATGCCACAAAGAAAAGTGTATTAAAAAACAAACTATGGCTATGTGCCTGTTGCTGGGAAAAAGAGGTCAGAGTGCCACAAAGAAAAGTGTATTAAAAAACAAACTATGGCTATGTGCCTGTTGCTGGGAAAAAGAGGTCAGAGTGCCACAAAGAAAAGTGTATTAAAAAACAAACTATGGCTATGTGCCTGTTGCTGGGAAAAAGAGGTCAGAATGCCACAAAGAAAAGTGTATTAAAAAACAAACTATGGCTATGTGCCTGTTGCTGGGAAAAAGAGGTCAGAATGCCACAAAGAAAAGTGTATTAAAAAACAAACTATGGCTATGTGCCTGTTGCTGGGAAAAAGAGGTCAGAGTGCCACAAAGAAAAGTGTATTAAAAAACAAACTATGGCTATGTGCCTGTTGCTGGGAAAAGAGGTCAGAATGCCACAAAGAAAAGTGTATTAAAAAACAAACTATGGCTATGTGCCTGTTGCTGGGAAAAAGAGGTCAGAATGCCACAAAGAAAAGTGTATTAAAAAACAAACTATGGCTATGTGCCTGTTGCTGGGGAAAAGAGGTCAGAATGCCACAAAGAAAAGTGTGTTAAAAAACAAACTATGGCTGTGTGCCTGTTGCTGGGAAAAAGAGGTCAGAATGCCACAAAGAAAAGTGTATTAAAAAACAAACTATGGCTATGTGCCTGTTGCTGGGAAAAAGAGGTCAGAGTGCCACAAAGAAAAGTGTATTAAAAAAACAAACTATGGCTATGTGCCTGTTGCTGGGAAAAAGAGGTCAGAATGCCACAAAGAAAAGTGTGTTAAAAAACAAACTATGGCTGTGTGCCTGTTGCTGGGAAAAAGAGGTCAGAGTGCCACAAAGAAAAGTGTATTAAAAAACAAACTATGGCTATGTGCCTGTTGCTGGGAAAAAGAGGTCTGCCACAAAGAAAAGTGTATTAAAAAACAAACTATGGCTATGTGCCTGTTGCTGGGAAAAAGAGGTCAGAGTGCCACAAAGAAAAGTGTATTAAAAAACAAACTATGGCTATGTGCCTGTTGCTGGGAAAAAGAGGTCAGAATGCCACAAAGAAAAGTGTATTAAAAAACAAACTATGGCTATGTGCCTGTTGCTGGGAAAAAGAGGTCAGAATGCCACAAAGAAAAGTGTATTAAAAAACAAACTATGGCTATGTGCCTGTTGCTGGGAAATGGAGGTCAGAGTGCCACAAAGAAAAGTGTATTAAAAAACAAACTGTGCCTGTTGCTGGGAAATGGAGGTCAGAGTGCCACAAAGAAAAGTGTATTAAAAAACAAACTATGGCTATGTGCCTGTTGCTGGGGAAAAGAGGTCAGAATGCCACAAAGAAAAGTGTATTAAAAAAACAAACTATGGCTATGTGCCTGTTGCTGGGAAAAAGAGGTCAGAATGCCACAAAGAAAAGTGTATTAAAAAACAAACTATGGCTATGTGCCTGTTGCTGGGAAAAAGAGGTCAGAATGCCACAAAGAAAAGTGTGTTAAAAAACAAACTATGGCTGTGTGCCTGTTGCTGGGAAAAAGAGGTCAGAATGCCACAAAGAAAAGTGTATTAAAAAACAAACTATGGCTATGTGCCTGTTGCTGGGGAAAAGAGGTCAGAGTGCCACAAAGAAAAGTGTATTAAAAAACAAACTATGGCTATGTGCCTGTTGCTGGGAAAAAGAGGTCAGAATGCCACAAAGAAAAGTGTATTAAAAAACAAACTATGGCTATGTGCCTGTTGCTGGGAAAAAGAGGTCAGAATGCCACAAAGAAAAGTGTATTAAAAAACAAACTATGGCTATGTGCCTGTTGCTGGGAAAAAGAGGTCAGAGTGCCACAAAGAAAAGTGTATTAAAAAACAAACTATGGCTATGTGCCTGTTGCTGGGGAAAAGAGGTCAGAATGCCACAAAGAAAAGTGTATTAAAAAACAAACTATGGCTATGTGCCTGTTGCTGGGAAAAAGAGGTCAGAATGCCACAAAGAAAAGTGTATTAAAAAACAAACTATGGCTATGTGCCTGTTGCTGGGGAAAAGAGGTCAGAGTGCCACAAAGAAAAGTGTATTAAAAAACAAACTTGGACAGAAAAAAATGAGGGTGCTTGTTTACTTATTTAATTTCCTTGTTTACTTTTGGTATTTGGTACTTTATAGTCACAGATGCGTCTCTGTAAAATTCGGGTTGCTCCCACTTGGAGAGCGCGTCGCAGCCAGAGGCCTTTTTAAACAATTTGCATGCGATTTTTGTGTGACTGATGCTCCCCGTCGGGATACCGGGGAGTGTTTCGTAAAAATAGTTCCCCACCTTCTGGAAGTTCTGTGCTTGTAGCTTCCACTAATCTGCTACTCTTTTTGACTCTGCCTTTTCCCTTTGCTTTCTGTCATCTACTATCTTTCTGACTTATTGGCCCATTCTCTTGCCTTTTTTCAAAAAAATCTTCCAAATAACTTTTCTCCTTTGAGCTCCTCCAAAATCGGAATGTGTAGGCTGTACGCAGCGGGGAGACCAGCGAAAACTGAAAGCACACACTAAATTTAAAAAAGCGGTTCATTTTTTAGAACCAACTGTATTGTCTAACAAAAACAATTATTTCAAACCTCTTTTATAATAAAAAAAAATTAAAAAGAATGTGCTCTTTTTTTTATCAATTGCACAACAAAAAATAATTCTTTTAAAATTTTCTTAGCCGCCAAACACCCCCCTCAAAATAAATAAATTTTAAAAATCGAAAAATATAACTACCACCAAACAAATTCTTTCACATGTCTCTTATTTCTACAATCACACACATATACAAAGATAATAAACTCATTAATCTTTTTTCAATGTTACTCCTCCCCCCGCCCCCCCCCCCCCCCCCCCCCCCCCCCCTCCCCCCCCCCCAATTTTTTTTAATTAAAAAAAAAAAATTGAATAATGATTAAAACAAAATCAGTCTTTAAAATATTCCTCAGTTCTATCATCTCAAATCTCTTATTCCTCACACACACACACACACACACACACACACATAAGCGCACGTGCGCGCGCGCGCAAACACACGCAGACCGCGCCCTCGTTAGTATAGTTATAATAATGTACAGTCGGCAGTGCTCAGACATGAATGAATGAAATATAGTGTTTTACGTCCTCTCGGCCCGGCAGGGCACATATGGGACATTTGTAATTGATTAGTTGTTAATCAAAGTGCTCAGACATACACACACACACTTAATATCTAGGCTGTTGGAAAATGATTTTTTTAGATTCCATGAAATAACTACGTACAAAACTTCACTCAGAACACAAGAGAAAAAACCTACCATATTCAACTTTGCATAGACTACATGCTTTGATCTAAGAGGAAAACTTCATTTACAAGCATATCATTTGGCTAACATAAATGAATTACCAAATAAATGAGTTTTAAAAAGTATGAAAGTATCAGAATAGAGATCCTTTTTTTTTTATGAAACTGTATCCTTTTGGATCAAAACAAAGACCTTTGGTCAAAGTCAGTTTCAACCGTTTATTAAAAACGATTAAAAAAATGTTTTATTGGGGTAAGCTTTTGGTTACGACTGATAAGAAGACTTTTAGCCAAGTTTAGTCATTCTGGACTGGATCTTTAAGAATAAAAAAGAAAAGGTAACAATCTTGAAAAGTCCTAATATGTTGATGAAACGTGCACTTTACTATTTAAAAAAAAATTAACATCACGTACAGAACAGGCTTTTTTATAAAATAAAATGATCATTTGGTATTTTATTTATTTGAATAGGTTCATACTGGTTCGGTTTTATTCTCTGTGTTTTTGCTTCCAATATCATTTTTCTGCTTATTTTTTTTCCCCACTGAAAATAACACGTTAATCCCACCTCAATGACTGGATGTTCCTTCCCCGCTGTCAACTTTTATTGGGTTGCCAGCTCCTTCCAAACAGCAAAAAAATCTTGAAGTAGGGCTTATCTCAGTTTCGAAAATGAGAGTATGGGACGAGGGTGTGGTTAAAAAAACCAAATACGGCCGGTGTGAAGAGAATATCCTAACTCTTGAAATAAGTAGGCCTAGCCGGCGCCTAGCCAATCAGAATTGTTTGTTTGTTCGCCATTGTGAATTTTGCGAAACTAAGTGCATGGCCTACATCGATTTCTCGGCAAATAAAATTATGTAGAGTTACACCCTCCTGCTCTATTTCTTGGTTCTTTCTGTGGTTAGGGATAGGGTTAGATGGTTATAGTTCGCATGCGACAGGTAGATATGTCATGGCAGGTACTTATTTCTCGTGACACCGGGATCAGTGCTACTGATCTTGATATGATTGACAACAGTAATAAGTTTGTGTGCGTGTGCGTGGGTGTGTGTGCGTGCGTGCGTGTGTGTGTGTGTATGTGTGTGTGTGTGTGTGTGTGTGTGCCAGTGTATGCGTGCGTGCGTGTGCATGCGTGCGCGTATGTGTGTGCGTGCATGCGTGCGCGTGTGTGTGTGAACATGACGTATAAGTGAATGGAAGTTAGGCCGATTTACGTCCACTCGGCTGCAAAACAGCACATATGGGACGAACCATCAACCAACCATCATTCCATACCCTGACAGATCCTGGAGGTACTGCAATACCAGGTCTGATAAGAGGACGGATGAGACGTATAGGGGAAGACGGGGTAAAAAGCGCATGGGCGGGTAAGAAGCCCACCCCAATTATCTCATGAAATGAAGCAAATTTCAGTCTCATTTTGCCCATGAGACGAGCGTTAATGTCTAGCATTCGTCTCATGGGCAAATTTGACTGAAATTTTCTTTATTTCATGAGATAATTGGGGTGGGCTTCTTACCCGCCCATGCGCTTTTTACCCCGTCTTCCCCTATCTATAGTGTTAAAAACTCGGGACTTTACTGGCGTTGCACTGCCTCCAGGCATTGCAGCCAGTATTGTTCCCACCATCTTTGTATTTACCATCTTTGTGTCCTGGGTCTCCAAATCACAATAACTTACCCTACCCCACCTCTGCTTTTTTTTCTTCTTCTCAATGGCGCGGCATCACGTTGGGGCCCGATTAGCGGGACCTGGCTGGCTGGGTCATTCTCTCGCTTGGCGCGGCATCACGTTGGGGGCCGTCAGCGGAACCTGGCTGGCTCGGCCCGCCAGGCTTTCTGTCTTCTTCTTCTACTGTCAACTTTTTTCTTCTCAGTAGTACATCAGTGCGCATTTCTGTAGATTCCCCTAAAGTTACAGCGACAGAATAGTCAGTGGTTGCTTTACAGGAAAGAAAGAAAGAAAGAACAAAAAGAACTAACGCTATTTGTGTTTCTTAGACTCCTTTTGACGTAACCGTAGTTCGCGCGACCAGCGACCTCTAATGAAACTCGCCCCTGGTCTCGCATTGGTCTCACATGTGACGAGAACAGCGAGTAGAGAAGAAGAAACGCCATTTCTACAAGGTGATCCACAAGTTACCCAATTCCGCGCATAAGATTGACGACGTAAGCTAGATTGTAAGCATTATTTTTTTATGATAATATCTGTTTTATTGTATTATAGATAAGTCTACATAACTATAGGCATGTTAACACTTGGTAATAGATCGGTTGTGGGGTGTTGCTCTTGATCATGTTGAGGAAGTTTGTCAGGAAGTTATTTACAAAGAAATGTTGAATTCATGAAACCGAAACCGAAACTAGCAACCCGATTTTCTTCACGGACGTAATTTATGTCTTCTTCATCAGGTATTGTCTTAAAAATCCAACTTTGTATAATGTATATATATAATATCAGGGAGTTAAATACAAGGTAAAATATGTGTTAAAATGTTAGGCCTACTTTTGTCACTGTTGGCTGAGTGAGAAAAAGGCAATTTTTCACTTTTCAGTACACCCATGCCGCCCGCTAGTTGTTGTCGCACCCTGGCTTAAAGACTCCAGGGATCATCCCAACAGCCGAAGCATTTGAACACTATGGTACAAATGCACGAGCTAGGGAATAAGGGATGAGAACATTACGTGTGTGATAGTTTTTTTATTACCTCGCCACGTGAGCAGCCACACTCTGACTTTGGAGGATATGACTAGTAAAGGCGAGTTTCATGAAATGGAAAGAAACACAGTGAGATTGAAATCCCTGAACGTTAAGGGGGCAATTTCGGGGTCAGAGACTGTCTTACTTAACTTTGACTGACAAGTAGGCGAAAAATCAACGACATCTTCTGGCAGACTATGCCACATGTCATTGTCATTTGAAAGAAGAATTTGACAAAGTTGGTGCTTTTTTTATATTTTATCATTCTAGCACAAGTCATCCGCTGAACGTTGGAGAATTTGGTTTTGGAGTTTGGGAATACCCTAATCCGTTCATGAATTTGCATAACATTTAACACAATTAATTTAATCCTTTCATGAATTTGCATAAAATTTAACACAATTAAAAAACCTTGATAATCATCCTTCAATGTCGAAACTTCAATATGAGTATGATTTGTAAGCAGCTTTGCTTCTTTAAACGATCTCACCCATGTATATAATCCAACAAAACTGAAAGGACAATGAATAATCAGCGATGCCTTTCTTGTCCTCAAATTCCTGATCTGATCTGACCTGAGAGAACTGGCCTGCTTCACTGCTTTTTGCTGCTGCATCATCTACCACAGCTACTTAACATGCACACCATAGGTTAGCGGCAAAGCAGGCTTTTTTTTTTTAAATTTGCTGCCACCGTTCCACTGGCCTTAAGGATTTAAAAGTGAATGCATTAGAAAAAGTGAATGCATTAGTGTGCAGAATACTTGAGTTTTATAAAACCTTTGTTTCCAAATGCCATGTATTGAACATCTCTATCAAAACCAGTTGCTGTGAACTTTGAATCTTGATTTGTGTATTCTACATTTCTAATGCATTAACTTTTAAATCCAGTGGAACGGTGCTAGCAAATTATTGAGATTTTATCATTCACAACTATTCTTTGATTCATTTGTGGATACTATCTCAATTGCCGGCCCTCATTGGTCGTGGATTTTATTCTTTCATATTTTAATTTCAGATGTTTCAAATTTAAGTGTTCATTATTTTACCAAAGATTTTAAATTTTTCTATTTTAATCAAGTGCTGCTCTCTACTATGAATATAAACATGCACTTGTAACACTACATACACCACAGAGCTAAACTTTGTTTCTTGCCATAATAAAGTATGGTTAGCACTACATACACCACAGAGCTAAACTTTGTTTCTTGCCATAATAAAGTATGGTTAGCACTATGGTCCTTTTCTTGCCGGGTTTGTGATGACTGTTCCACCAGTAGTCAGTGTGAGGAACTTCTATAGTATGCTTTGACTCTTTCCACCAGTAGTCAGTGTGAGGAACTTCTATAGTATGCTTTGACTTTCACCAGTAGTCAGTGTGAGGAACTTCTATAGTATGCTTTGACTGTTTCACCAGTACTCAGTGTGAGGAACTTCTATAGTATGCTTTGACTGTTCCACCAGTAGTCAGTGTGAGGAACTTCTATAGTATGCTTTGACTTTCACCAGTAGTCAGTGTGAGGAACTTCTATAGTATGCTTTGACTGTTTCACCAGTAGTCAGTGTGAGGAACTTCTATAGTATGCTTTGACTTTCACCAGTAGTCAGTGTGAGGAACTTCTCTGCTGGTAAGGTTGGCATCTCTTCCGTGACTATCTTTAAGAACAAGGCGATGTGCTGAAGTTTGTTCCTTGTTTGTCTTAATAGCAGGGTGTTGTTTTCTTCAAGCATGTTAACCTTTAGTCCGGAACTTCTATAGTATGCTTTGACTGTTTGACAGTAGTCACAAAACATGCTTTACTGTTTCACCAGTATCTGTGAGGAACTTCTTAGTAAGGTTGGCATCTCTTTCATGAAATTTCATGTTCCTTTGTCAATAGTCACGTAAATGGAACTTCTTAAGTATGTGACTGTTTAAATTTCATTAATGTGAACTTCATAAAATATAAATGACGTAATATGACTGCGTAATTTTGATATACCTGTCCGGATCAAAAACGGACTGTCTCCCACGACCCGGAACTTTATAGTATGAGCACTGCAGTGCAGTTGAGTAGGGGTATAGTATGGGAGACCCCCGCCATCAGGACAGGGATAAACACATGGTGACTCATCTGCAAGTAGGGGTCGTGGGAGACCCCCGCCATCCGGACAGGGATAAACACCTAGGAATTCGTTCTTTGCTGAGTAGGGGGTCGTGGAAGACCCCCGCCATCGTGTCTGTGTAGTCAAAAGCATGATCCGGTAAAGGTTAAGTCTGCATCCTGCTTGCATTCTCTATAAATCAACCTGGGAGGTGAAATGTAGACCCAGCACATGTTTCTAGATGCTTTCCTATCTATCAATGTCTTTCTGGAACTTGGAAGTGTGGGTCTTAAATAACAGATTTGTTTGTAAGGGCTGATCTCACCAAGGAGCTGTACACCTCCATTCTTTGGGCAGAAATGTAGGCTTCTGTGTATCTTTATTGTAGAGTTTATTTTGCACCCTTTAAAAAAACCTTTCGTCGCCACTGTCGCCTCTTCACACCACAATGATTTAACACCCATGTCACCGAAAGGCATCAAATGAGGGTCTGGTATCCAGTGACCTTATGTTCTTAATTTTGGGATATATAATCTTTTCTCTACAAAGGTAAATTTAATGGAAACTTTTTAACTGAAAAAATGGCTGGCATTCAAAAGGTTTTAAGAGGTTTTTGAAGTGGTTAGTCTATTTTAAGGTGGTCAGTAAAAATGACAGTCCTTCAGACCTAGATATGGATTGCAGGGGACTTGCTGCAGGATTGTATTGTCCAGGAACTGACAGTTCCTCCAGAAATGTATTCAGGGCTCCCCAATTTGTGCGTCTGTGCATCAAATGTGCGTGACAGACGCATTAAAACTTCGTACTGGGGGTGAAACGTTGCACTATAATTACTACTCGAGGGTTATGAGACGCACTATAAATCTGCAAAGTGCGTGAGCCCGTCTCCCATTTCACCCAGCGCAAAAAGCCGGTCTACTGCAGACCCATGAGACCAATTAGGCATGTCAGCCCAAAGTTTACTTGGTACCACTGCTGTCTGTTTAGGTTAGAAGATAAAGACCCTTCCTCTTCCACCCCTCTACTCACCAAATCCAATGGAGCCCTCAACTTCCTTCCTTTCTTTCTTCCTTCCTTCCTTTGGGTGACTGTGTTGACTATTTTGTCACTTTACAAACTAGGGATCTGAGGAATTGTGCACTAACATAGGGTGAGGGGTCAGGAGAGGAGGGGGATGGGGAGAAAGGAGGTGGGGGAGGGGGAGGGGGGCTTAATTCTGGCTGTGTGTGACTGTGTTGGTAACATTGGTGTGTCGGAAATGCCAGGCATGTAATGCTTCATACTGCCTGTGCATACAATACTTTACTCTTTTTTTGACAGTACCCACATGTCTTTATGCTTATTTTTTTTATTTTTTTTCACCCTCTATGAGTTCACCCTGGTGATGAAGAGACCCTCTATAGCTGCTTCCTGGGGGTGAAAATACCCTCTATGGTCAAACAAAATGGGGAGCCCTGGTATTTAATTATGTGTGACAGATATATGGCCTATAAGCATTAAACGAGTCACAAGGATAACCTTTGGAAATGCTCTGTGTGTTTTCAGAAGAGAGTGACTTCAGTCATGGCCAGCGCTGCAGTGAAGGAGGAACAGGATGAGCACTGCTGCCCTGTGTGCTCTGAGCTGTTCACCCAGCCCAAGATACTGACCTGTGGCCATCTGCTGTGCCAGCCCTGCCTCATCTCCTGGATGGAGAAACAGCCTGAAGCCGGTTGTCCTTTATGTCAGTGTGCCATCCTGGATCCAAAGGACAGAGCCAGTGGGAAGAGTTGGAAGGAGGTTGCCGAGTCCTTTCCCACAGAGTTGTCCATGGAAAGGCTGGTGGCCAGTCATCGGGTGCTGAGCCAGGGTCAGAAGTGTCAGGCCTGTTTGAACCAAGCTGCCAGCTCCGTCTGTACCACGTGTGGAGATCTGTTCTGTTCAGGCTGTGCGGCCATCCACCTGAGGATGTCCGTGTCAAAGCATCATACTGTAGAGCAGCTGTCTTCCCTGACCCCAGAAAAGCTAGCCGCCGGTCAGCCGTCTTTCTGCCCAGCCCATGCAGACAAAGTGTGCGAGGTTTTCTGTCCCAGCCACGGAGCTTCCTTCTGCGTGGTGTGTGCCACCACAGTGCACCGCCAGTGTGCAGGCCTGAGCCAGCTGGAGACACAGAGGGAGGAGGCCCGGGCTGTGCTGGCAGACCTGAGGACCACGCTGCGCTCTGAAGAGGCCAGTCTGGGCCGAGCCGTCCAGCAACTGGACCAGCACCTGCAGGACATGAAGGACAAGGTCAAGGTCGGTATCCTTGATGTTGACAATATTTGCCAACGACTGGAGTCCTCCATCAGGGCTTGTCGAGAGCGTCAGAACGATCTCCTGGACAAGGCCTCTGATGATATTGAAGAGGCGGTGGACGAGGCAAAGACGTGTCTGTCCCAACGTCGAGGAAGGCTGATGCTTCATGACCAGATCATGGAGGGGGTGGACTCGCACGATGTCGTCCTCGGCATGTCGTCCAGCCTGAATGCCCGAATGGACAGCCTGGACAGCTCCTGTGTCCTGCCCCCTGAGGCCAAGCGGGTGTCCACTTTCAGCCTGCTGATTGACCAGCAACAAGTGGCCCGGCTGGAGCAGCAGCTTGCACAGCTTGGACAGCTGAAGGTTGACCCTGCTGATCTGATGGCTCAGCCTGTCAAGGTACACTGTTGGATCTCTCTCTGAGTCGCTTATGCACACACACAGAGGGTGTGCATGTGCTTGTGCAGGATCGTATTGTCCAGGGACAGACTTCCTCCAGAAATGCATTTAATTATGTGTGACCGATAAATGGCATATACAGCATTAAACGAGTGACAAGGAGAACCTATGGAAATGTGACCTTTGCTCCTCTGTATTTCTCCTTCTCTTGACTTCTCTCATGGCCAGCGCTGCAGTGAAGGAGGAACAGGATGAGCACTGCTGCCCTGTGTGCTCAAAGCTGTTCAACCCAGCCCAAGAATACTGATATGTGCTCATCTGCTGTGCCAGCCCTGCCTCATCTCCTACAACAGTGAGAAGGGCAACAAGAAGCCTTATGTCCTTTCTAGGCGGCCTTTAAAGTCATCCTGTTCTGAGCCAGTGTGCCATACCTCAATCCAACAGTGAGATAGGGCAGTGGGAATAGTTGGATAAAGGTCTATCAGAGTCCTTTACCACAGAGTTGTCAATGGAACAGCTGGTGGCAACAGTCATCGGGTGCTGAGCCAGGGTCAGAAGTGTCAGGCCTGTTTGAACCAATACTGCCAGCTGAGTCTGTAACACGTGTGGAGATCTGTTCTGTTCAGGCTCAGCGGCCATACCACCTGAGGATGTCCATACAAAGCATCATACTGTGGAGCAGCTGTCTTCCCTAAACTCCAGAAAAGCTAGCCTACCAGTCAGCCTTCTTTCTGCCCAGCCCATGCAGACAACAAGAATACTTTTCTAAAGCAGCCACAGAGCTTCCTTCTGCATGGTGTGTGCCACCACAGTGCAGCCAGTGCAACAGGCCTGAGCCAGCTGGAGACACAGAGGGAGGAGGCCCGGGCTGTGCTGGCAGACAGTGAGATAGGGCAACAAGAATACTTATATAAAGCTCTATCAGAGGTACAGCAACTGTATACAAAGCAATACTGCAGTGACATGAAGGACAAGGTCTTATATCAGCTGTATCAGAGGTTGACACTACATACAAATCAAACAACAGTGAGTCCTCCATCAGGAATTGTCGAAAGCGTCTGAACGATCTCCTACACAAGGCATCTGACGACGTTGAAGAGGCGGTGAACGAGGCAAAGACGTGTCTGTCCCAAGCTCGAGGGAGGCTGATACTTCATACACCAGATCATGGAGCGGGCAGACAAGGTGGACTCGCACGATGTCTGTCCTCGGTACATGTCGTCCAGCCAAAGGCCCGAATGGACAGCCTGGACAGCTCCTGTGTCCTGCCCCCTGAGGCCAAGCAGAATGTCCACTTTCAGCCTGCTGATTGACCATCAGCAAGTGACCCAGCTGGAGCAGCAGCTTGCACAGCTTGGACAGTGTGAAGGTTGACCCTGTGTGTCTGATGGCTGTGCTGTGCCTGCCAAGGTACACGTGTGCGTTCTTTGCTGTCAATAATTGTCAGGTGTAATAATAGACAAATTTGCACAAACACATGCTGCAAGCATGCAAGTACGCATAGACGCACTTCTTACGGCATGCTCTCATGCACACACAAGCACATACGCGCACTCATGCACACATGCAAACACACACACATTTGCACATACAATGCACAAAACACATGCATGCATGCACACACACAGTACACATGTATGCAAAGGCATATAGTACTCTCTCTCTCTGTCTCCCTTTCTCTTTCTCCCCCCATTGCCTTCCTCTGTGTATGTGTGCAGGTGCGTGTGTGTGTGCGCGCGCGCGTTTGTGAGTGTGGCTGTGTGTATGTATGTGGCTGTGTGGATAATTTACAATTATTTGTCATTCATGTTGTTTTTCTTCTAATATTTTCTTCTTTGCTGTTGGCGAGATGTAAACAAGCCTTTAGTGTGTGTGTGTATGTGAGTGTTTTGTGTGTGTGTGTGCTTGTCTGTGTGTGTGTGTGTGTGTGATGACAGTACATATACTGCAAAAAATGCATTGTTTGGTCTGGTATTTGATTGTTTTGTGTGTCAACCATGCTTCGATTGATTTAGAAATTGTTCAGTCATTCACAATCTGCAGTCATGTATACTGTTTTAATGTAATGCCATAAATGTTGATTATTTTGAGGTGAACATTTTCTAATGTATATATATATGTAGTCATTTTACTAATTGCAGATGGATGGTTCTCACATTTCAACGCACTGGTGTTTGTACATATCCTAATTCATATCAGCACTATTTATGTGCCATTATTATTTTAACTGTAAGCAAACACATTTTTCTCTCAACTTTCAGCCACCAGCTCTGGTTTTCCACAGCACAAAGAAAGGTTCAAGTGTTGAGCTGAGTAACAACCAGCAGACTGCAGAGAGGAAAGCTAGCAGTCAGAATGGTATTGTCCTGTCCTCTTTTCCCATGGAGGACAACTGTCTGTACCAGGTGAGCGAAGACAATTGTCCTATGTGTAACGCACATATGTACAGGTGAGGTATACAAGAACATAGACACACAAACACACACACATACACGCATGCACACACACACACACATATTACACAAAAGCAAATTACACAAATAATCACACACACTGCACAATCACATACACACACACGCACACATATGCACACACACACACACACGCACGCACCCCCCCCCCCCCCCAATACACCCCACACCCCCCCCCCCCACCCACAAACCAATACACCCACACACACCCACCCACCCACACACACACACACACACACTCACACACACACACTCACCACACACACATAAGCATATGTGGTCATTGTTAGTCCTGACTGTATCATGGTCAACAGGTCATGTGTCCTTGTTCATTCATGGTCAACAGGTATGTGGTCATTGTTGTTAGTCCTGACTGTATCATGGTCAACAGTATGTATGTGGTCATTGTTAGTCCTGACTGTATCATGGTCAACAGGTATGTGGTCATTGTTAGTCCTGACTGTTAGTCCTGACTGTGTCATGGTCAACAGGTATGTGGTCATTGTTAGTCCTGACTGTATCATGGTCAACAGGTATGTGGTCATTGTTAGTCCTGACTGTATCATGGTCAACAGGTATGTCCTGACTGTGTCATGGTCAACAGGTATGTGGTCATTGTTAGTCCTGACTGTATCATGGTCAACAGGTATGTGGTCATTGTTAGTCCTGACTGTATCATGGTCAACAGGTATGTGATCATTGTTAGTCCTGACTGTATCATGGTCAACAGGTATGTGGTCATTGTTAGTCCTGACTGTATCATGGTCAACAGGTATGTGGTCATTGTTAGTCCTGACTGTATCATGGTCAACAGGTATGTGGTCATTGTTAGTCCTGACTGTATCATGGTCAACAGGTATGTGGTCATTGTGTCATTGTTAGTCCTGACTGTATCATGGTCAACAGGTATGTGGTCACTGTGTCATTGTCTTGTCTCTAAAATACTGTCTATACTACGTGTGGACCTGGAAAATGGGCCAATGTCCCTGTGGGATCCAGTCGTAAGCATGGCAGTATATCAGTGGCCAGGCAGGCTTCCACATAGGCCTAGAACATCTGTGTGGGTGGGATCCAGTCTAAGCATGGCAGTATATCAATTACTTCCACGTAGGCCTAGAACATGGGCCAATGTCCCTCTTGGTGGGTGGGATCCAGTCGTAAGCATGGCAGTATATCAGTGGCCAGGCAGGCTTCCACGTAGGCCTAGAAAATGGGCCAATGTCCCTCTTGGTGGGTGGGATCCAGTCGTAAGCATGGCAGTATATCAGTGGCCAGGCAGGCTTTGTAGGCCTAGAACATGGGCCAATGTCCCTCTTGGTGGGTGGGATCCAGTCGTAAGCATGGCAGTATATCAGTGGCCAGGCAGGCTTCCACGTAGGCCTAGAACATGGGCCAATGTCCCTCTTGGTGGGTGGGATCCAGTCGTAAGCATGGCAGTATATCAGTGGCCAGGCAGGCTTCCACATAGGCCTAGAAAATGGGCTGTGTTGATAGTAAAAGTGCAAATTGCATAAGCTAATGACCACAGGTTTGTGGGATACAGTCAAAACAGTTATCACATTAGTGAAAGAGCGCAGGTTTGGGGAAATCGGCTAACGCCGCTTTTTGTGGCGGGAGGTAGACATGGCTACACATCTATAACCATATCCAATTGGGACTATATTATTATATTGGAATTATATTATACGTGAGATACGTCTAACCCCAAAAGCCCAGAGAGCCCACACAACCAAGGATTTGGTTTGGTTCGGGATTTGGGGGAAACGGCACTCAGGGTGTTTGAGCATCCCTCTGTGAGGGAGGCCGAGTTATACGTGTCATGAGCAAACGCATGAAGCCAAGACAATGGGGTGGATTCCCCGGGAAGCAAGGCCGTTGGAAGGTGCACGCCTCCACATGGGTTATGCTGGCTGACACTTTGGGAGGCGGAGGCTAGATCCTGGTAACTTTGGCTTACGCTCATGGCGGACTGAGGTTGTTTGGTAAAAGTTATCAATTTTTTTTAAAATCAGCCATGTCTACCTCCCAAACCTGTGCCCATTTCATGCCACTCCTACAATATATCTATTATGCATAATTTAGTGTTCCAAATGCTCCTATGTTCAAATAAATGAATGTTTTAACTGTCTCACCTCTTGTTTGGTTTACATTTGTCATGATGCATCTGTGATGTCATGTGCATGGGTTGTTTTGTACTGTAGTCCCCACATGAAATACTGTCTATGCTCATGATTTAAGCTGTTCTTAATATTTGTACCATGGCACAACTTCACACATAACAAAGGAACACGCATGATTCACGTGTAGTTCTGCATCTGGTTGATGACAGGTTACTAAAGACAGCACACTGTGTTGACAGAGAAAGACCAACATAGGACGCAGCCTGAGTGATCTGAAGGAGGGAAGCAGTGTGGGTCTGATGCTGGACAGGGACAGAACTCTCCATCTCTATGGAAACGGTCAGCACCTGGGAGAGGTAGAGCCCCACCTGCCCCACCCCTGTCACTTCATGGTGGATTTGCATGCCTACTGGAAAAAGGTAAGTGGTCTGTTTTATCTTAGGGCTGTTCTTCTTTTCAGCATTGTATGATTTGTTTTTTAAATGAGGATATAGGTTGCACAAGTATACTGGTAACTTGAGCCAGGTTCAGTTTTGTGTTTGCTGGAAAAATAGCATTGCTTCCTGTTAACATTTATTGTGTGTGTGTTGCCCATTTGCCTTTTGCCATCACAGTGACTATTGTGTAACATGTTCTATTTGCTGATTTAAAAAAATCTGCATATAGATTAAATGAATGAATGAAAAATGGTGTTTTACGTCCTCTCGTTGGAACAGACACATATGGGACATTTCGCCATGTACGATGGTGGGAACAAACTGGAGGCAATGCCCGGAGGCAGTGCAACACCAGTAAAGTCCCAATTTTTTAGCAATGCAGATAGGTGTAGCAGTAACCACGCCTCGGTTGAACCTCATCGGCTATGGTACCGCCACATATTGTATAATGAATATAGATGAAATGGGCGAAAATGGTGTTTTACGTCCTCTTGGTCTGAATCAGACACATATACATTTGGATGGTGGGAACAATTTGGATGCAGTCCATGGTCTGAAAACAAAATACTGGAGGCAAATGCCCGGAGGCAGTACCATGAAAACCAGTAAAGTCTATGGCACTTTTTTAATAATACAGATAATACTAAATGAAAGGCCTCGGTTAAGTCTATTACCACAAGTGTTATATAGATGAAATAAAATAATACTGAAATGAAAGGCATTGTCATTGGCACACAAGGAATCATCCTGTCTCATATTTATCATGTTCAGTCCAATGGTTTATACGCTCTGGCAAACAGAATGTTCACTTGAAGTGTTCTTGATAGACTGGTGGTTCTCAGAGTTAGCTTGTTAAGTTCATTTCTTTAACAGCATGGGTTCTGAAATTAAAATAGTAAGGAGAGGGGATAGTGGAAATGAACAAGGGTAGGTAACTCTCCATTAACTAGCTCCCCCCACCAAAGTTGCCTATGACAACCGAGTGTTTTCTTTTTTGAAGGAGTTATTGGGTGTGTTCCTCTATAACCTTTTATTCATGCAGGGCTAGGCGGGGTTGTCATAGGCAACTTGGGTGGAGGGGAGCATATTAATGGAGAGTTGCCTACCTTTGTTCATTTTCACTATTGCTCTTCTTTTCTTGTTGCGTTCTTAGTTCCTTTTCTACCCACTAATTGAAGCACAGTACTCCTCTGATAACTTGACCCCCCTGGGGATCCGAGGTGGAAAGAATAAAGGTCGAGCTAGTTATCTGAGGCTGTGTTATCCAAGGACATGTTCAGAATAAAGAAGGCTTGTGGTGGAAAGAATAAAGGTGGAGCTAGTTCTCAGAACCTGTTAAGTTCATTTCTTGTAACAGCATGTTCAGAAATAAAAAGGCTTGTGGTGGAAAGAATAAAGGTGGAGCTAGTACAGAGGTCTGTGTTCTCCAAGAATTAGCATGTCCACCAAAGTTGCCTATGAACAAAGAGTGTTCTAAAGTCTGAGCTAGTTATACTATGTGTTCTTCTATAAAGATATTCATTGGCTAGGCGGGGTTGTCCTGGCAGCTTTGGTGGAACAGCCTTATGGAGAGTTGCCTACCTTTGTTCATTTTCAAAGCTTTCTTTTCTTAAAAGTCTAAAGCTAGTACTCCTCTGATAACTTATGAGCCTGGAAAGAATAAAGGATAAGCTAGTTATCCGAGGCTGCGTTATCCAAGGACATCCATTCCATCTCATCTAAATATGACCATGATAACTCCATTGCTCTGTTCCTCCACCTTGGCTCCCTCTTGATCAAAGAATATCTACAAGATTACTCTACAGATGCTACAATATCTGTCGAGTACTTCCTGTCTTGAATACGCCGAATGATCTGTTACTATACACACTGTCTCGACTCTAGACAGATTCCACATCTGATGAGGAGTCTCTATTAATAAGTGGCCTTGAACCTATGGTCAACGCTCTTTCTTGTCTGAGTACTCCCCCTCTTACTTGGAAAAACTTGCCTCGCTCTCTCTGTACTATAATAAGTGGTCTGCCCACATTCCGCCATCTCCAAAACATACCACATAATTCCTAATGACTACTATCCCTTCCTTCATACTGGTGTGTAACATGTCTCAGCAACATATATCTGATATGAGCGCATATAATTGTTGTGTAACATTCTGCGTGTGTAACATGTACACATAAAACATATATCGAGTGAGGAGTACTCTAATTGTTTCACTGATGACTACATCTCTACACACCGTTTGTGTAGTTTTTGTTCAGCCTCATCTGACACCCTGTCTATATGTATCCCCACTGTAAAAAAAATACAAATATTGTAAACGCTATACATCTGCATATCAAGCTCCTGTATATACTTGGATAATAAGTGGTAACTCTCTATACACATCAAACATATCTGATGAGGCCCACTATAAAAAGTGGTAACATTATACAATAAAACATAAATAACTAATAAGGGTGGAGCTAGTTATCTTGAGGCTGTGTTATCCAAGGACATGATAGAATAAAAGAAGTCTTAAAGGTGGAAAGAATAATAAGTGGAACAGTGGCATAAAAGTTATCTGATGACAGTGTTCAGAATGAAGTCCCATGTACCAAAAAGAATAAAGGTGTGCCGTTATGTTGTGTTGTTTGAAGAAGGCTTTGGGTGGAAAGAATAAATTTTTGTTTTAACCAAGGATTTTTTAGAATGAAGACCGTTACTTGTTGGATACGGTGAATTGCCAGTACTAGTGCTAGCAAATATCACAAGGACATGGAGGAGTACTAAAAAGGCTTGAGGTGGAAAGGCAAAGGAGAGTGCTAAACCTGTGTATCATTAATAATGTTCAGAATAAAGAAGGCTTGTGGTGGAAAGAATAAAGGTGGAGCTAGTTATCCACTAATTGAAGCACAGTACTTCAGAATAAAGAAGGCTTGTGGTGGAAAGAATAAAGGTGGAGCTAGTTATCCGAGGCTGCGTTATCCAAGGACATGTTCAGAATAAAGAAGGCTTGTGGTGGAAAGAATAAAGGTGGAGCTAGTTATCCAAGGCTGCGTTATCCAAGGACATGTTCAGAATAAAGAAGGCTTGTGGTGGAAAGAATAAAGGTGGAGCTAGTTATCCGGGCTGCGTTATCCAAGGATTGTTCAGAATGAAGGCTTGAAGAAGCTTTGGAAAGAATAAAGGTTTGGTCAAAGAATGCTTTAAGGTGGAGCTAGCTGTCCAAGGCTTGCTGTTATCAAAGGACATGTTCAGAATAAAGAAGGCTTGTGGTCAGGGTTGAAGGCCTTATACCCTGTTTCTTAACCGAAGCACATCTGTACTCAGGATTACCAGTAAGGACCTTACTAGGCGTTAATCCTTGCTTCGTGTAGGGTCTGTAAACCGAGGAGTTAAGTTACCATTATACACATAAAACATATCTGATGAGGAGTACTATAATAAGTGGTAACATTATACACATAAAACATATATCTGATGAGGAGAGACTATAATAAGTGGTAACATTATACACATAAAACATATATCTGATGAGGAGTACTATAATAAGTGGTAACATTATACACATAAAACATATATCTGATGAGGAGTACTATAATAAGTGGTAACATTATACACATAAAACATATATCTGATGAGGAGTACTATAATAAGTGGTAACATTATACACATAAAACATATATCTGATGAGGAGTACTATAATAAGTGGTAACATTATACACATAAAACATATATCTGATGAGGAGTACTATAATAAGTGGTAACATTATACACATAAAACAGATATCTGATGAGGAGTACTATAATAAGTGGTAACATTATACACATAAAACATATATCTGATGAGGAGTACTATAATAAGTGGTAACATTATACACATAAAACATATATCTGATGAGGAGTACTATAATAAGTGGTAACATTATACACATAAAAATATCTGATGAGGAGTACTATCATAAGTGGTAACATTCTCATAATAAAAAATTCTGATGAGGAGTACTATAATAAGTTCTAACGCTATTTTTCTAAAACATTTTCTGTCAGATTTGTTTTTAAAACATAGAGGTCTGTAAATAATGTGCTGTGTGTGTGTGTGTGTGTGTGTGTGTGTTGTGTGTGTGTGTGTGTGTGTGTGTGAACCGTAATCATTCTCTGTTTCAGGTGACAGCGATGCCAACACAGCGGATGCAGTGAACACCATTTACATTAAGCTACCACACACAGCACTGGGTGAACTGCGAACTGTGGACAGCCTGGCATCATTCTGTTCAGTGTTGGGTGTGAAACAAGATGGCTTAAAAGTAAAATTACCACGCAAAATGATGGCTGCTCTAAAAGGTTGAAATATATCAAAACCAATACCAACAACATACGTTTTAGGTGTACATGTGAAATTCAGAAGTGTAGGAATTGTATATCACCAGCATCAGTTAAAATGGTTGTGACGGTGCTTGTCAAATGGCTACATCAGTTGTGTTAGGACTCTTACCTGATATCAGCTTTGTTTGTTTCTTGACAAGAATTCATAGTTTGCGGGCAAAGAGTTTTTGTGCATAATAAATTTGTTCTCATTGTTTAATGCAGCTTTTAATGATAAAAGAAAGCCCACATTAAAGATGACGTGAAGCCCACTTTTGTCGAATCTCTTACTCTTGTCAGGAAACCACTTCTTTCAACCCTTTTTGACCACTTTTGTTGACACCTTCAAAGCCACTTTTATCAACCCAACCACTTATGTCGAATTTTGCCGGTCGTAAGGTTCCCACTTTTGTCGTAAGGGGTTGGTTTGACAAATACGGCTTTAGAGGTGTCGACAAAAGTGGTTGAAAGGAGTCAGCAAACGTGGTCGGTCAACAAGAGCGGTTGATTCGACAAAAGAAAAAGGGCTGTACAGATGACATTGGTCATTGCTGTGATGTGCTCCATGCTTGTGTCATTTATACCTTTGGCTTTACTTTAAAGTTAATAGCACAAACAGACCAGCTACTGTACAGATGACATTGGTCATTGCTGTGATGTGCTCCATGCTTGTGTCATTTATACCTTTGGCTTTACTTTAAAGTTAATAGCACAAACAGACCAGCTACTGTACAGATGACATTGGTCATTGCTGTGATGTGCTCCATGCTTGTGTCATTTATACCTTTGGCTTTACTTTAAAGTTAATAGCACAAACAGACCAGCTACTGTACAGATGACATTGGTCATTGCTGTGATGTGCTCCATGCTTGTGTCATTTATACCTTTGGCTTTACTTTAAAGTTAATAGCACAAACAGACCAGCTACTGTACAGATGACATTGGTCATTGCTGTGATGTGCTCCATGCTTGTGTCATTTATACCTTTGGCTTTACTTTAAAGTTAATAGCACAAACAGACCAGCTACTGTACAGATGACATTGGTCATTGCTGTGATGTGCTCCATGCTTGTGTCATTTATACCTTTGGCTTTACTTTAAAGTTAATAGCACAAACAGACCAGCTACTGTACAGATGACATTGGTCATTGCTGTGATGTGCTCCATGCTTGTGTCATTTATACCTTTGGCTTTACTTTAAAGTTAATAGCACAAACAGACCAGCTACTGTACAGATGACATTGGTCATTGCTGTGATGTGCTCCATGCTTGTGTCATTTATACCTTTGGCTTTACTTTAATGTTAATAGCACAAACAGACCAGCTACTGTACGGAAAGTCGTATTAGGGGTCAATGAATGGATGTGGATGATGTTATTGTTACACCAGTGTTTACACTCTAATGTCACCCAGTATTGTTAGGACTAAGGTTGGGATTGCATCGTCCATTTTGATCAAAACGAAAAAAACAACAATGGTGACAGCAGAGGAGCACCAAGAGTAAATGACAAGGGTGCGGCTAAAGTTCAGGGGCTTAAACGGATTTGGGTGGGGGAAGGGGGCTTCTTCTCTGAAGATCCTCTGTTGTTCCACTCTCCGTAGAATGCCCCCACTGCCCCCCCACTAAACTGATTATTATTCACTTGCTCTCTTAAAAGTAACTATAAGAGATGGGGAAGCTATGAATGTCGATCATGCTATTAATGTTCCCAGTAGGACTATGATTAATGTTGTCCATCTTGGTGTGTTTCATTTGATATATTTAATGCCTGTGAATAATGCGTGGAGCGTCACAACGTTTTCTATGCTGCATTTCCTTAAGGGCCAGCCACACGTCTTTACTTTAAAAAATCGCACGACTGTACGATACGATTCGATCACGTGCTCTCGAAGCGCGAATCAGATTTGTTCTTCGAGACCATGTAATCGAATCGTATCGTACAGTCGTACGATTTTAGTGGACGTGTGGCTGGCCCTTTACCTATACTGCAGACAAAACAGTTTTCTTGCTGCCTTGCATAACCCACAGATGAGTATTGGCTTCCCCCCTATCTGGAATTGTTTCTTTAAATGATCGTTGTGTAGATCATATTGACATTGTTTATAATGTTGACATGAGAATTTAGTTTCCATATTGCCATATATTTTAAGATTATGATTGAGATGGTGAACATTTGTTGTGCCATATTTAATTGTGATTAAAAATATATTTTACAGTGTTCCAGCTATTCTGATTTGTTATGGTATTTTTTGTTTGTTTGTTTATTCCTTTTTGTTTTGTTATTTGACTGTTCTTAAGACTCCTTGTTGTTTTGTTGACTGTGTCTGATTGATTTCTATTTGTTTTTAAGAAGTTATTCCTTTTTGTTTTTTTTTAAGACTTATGTTATTGTTGACTGTTCTGATTGTTCTATAAGAAGTTATTCCTTTTTGTTTTGTTTTAAGACTCGTGTTATTGTTTTTTGATTGTTCTATTTTGACTGTTCTGATTGTTGTTGTTATTCCCTGTGTTATTGTTGACTGTTCTGATTGTTCAATAAGAAGTTGTTTTGTTTTAAGACTCGTGTTATTGTTGACTGTTCTGATTGTTCTTTAAGAAGTTATTCCTTTTGTTTTGTTTTAAGACTCGTGTTATTGTTGACTGTTTGATTGTTCAATAAGAAGTTATTCCTTTTTGTTTTGTTTTAAGACTCATGTTATTGTTGACTGTTCTGATTGTTCAATAAGAAGTTATTCCTTTTTGTTTTGTTTTAAGACTCGTGTTATTGTTGACTGTTATTGATTGTTCGATAAGAAGAAGTTATTCAGGACTTTGTGAAGATTTGTTTTAAGACTCGTGTTATTATTGTTGACTGTTCTGAGTTGTTCTATTTGTTTTATAAGACTCGTGTGTATTCCTTTTTGTTCCATAAGAAGTTATTCCTTTTTGTTATTTTTAACGTGTGATTGTTGTTCTGATTGTTCTATAAGAAGTTATTCCTTTTTGTTTTGTTTTAAGACTCGTGTTATTGTTGACTGTTCTGATTGTTCTATAAGAAGTTATTCCTTTTTGTTTTGTTTTAAGACTTTACTGTTATTGTTGAAACTGATTGTTCTATATAAGAAGTTATTCCTTTTTGTTTTGTTTTAAGACTCGTGTTATTGTTGACTGTTCTGATTGTTCTATAAGAAGTTATTCCTTTTTGTTTTGTTTTTATTGTTCTATAAGAAGTTATTCCTTTTTGTTTTATTTTAAACTCATGTTATTCCTTTTTGTTTTGTTTTGTGTCGTGTTATTGTTGACTGTTCTTATTGTTCTATAAGAGGCTATGTGAATAAGCTTAGTTATTGTTTTGAGATTGATGACTAATAAGACCTAAGCAGCTTAGTGTATTTGTGAAAGATTACGAAAATACTGAAATGTTTATCACTTTATAACAGATATGGTTTAAAATTGTTTGGTTTAGTTATGGAATACAATGTCATACGTGACCCACATTGTTATTCCAAAATAACGTGAAATGGGTTGTTTCTCTGTAAGGTATCTTCTTAAAAGTTTATAATACTGATAAAACTTCAGGTTATGTTTAGTTTTGCTCGTTGAGGACAGAATGATGTTTATTGATATGAATGGAACATTCCTGAATAATTGCATTGTATTTGAAATTAGCAATTCCGGTGATGAGAGAGAGAGAGAGAGAGGGGGGGGGGGGGGAAAGAAATAAGGATTGGAAAAAAAGATCGCCACTCTCGTAAGGAGAGTGGTAGTTCTTTTAAAAAAAAAAAAAAAAAGCTCTTCCGGTG
>JAGGCT020001778.1:0-2500 GCA_017654935.2 Phymorhynchus buccinoides
TCGTAAGACGTGTAGTCCAAGGTGGCTAGGGAGTATTTCTGATAACCCCCGACTAGGAAGTGAATAGCGTTGTGGAGCACTTCGAATTGCACCTGGGTTGGTCAGAACAAAAGAATGATCTTTAATTTGGATGATTTTATACATGTATGCGAAACATACATAGTGGAGGAAGAGGGGGGGGGGGGAAGAAGAAGCGAGGCACAACAAAGAGAGAGAGAGAGCTGGCATGTTAGTGCATGATTATTAAGCTTACAATAGATTCTTTTCTACGAAGCGAGGGCAGCAGTCCGAAATATCGCAGAATTATTTTCACAGAGCTTGGGTTTGTATGTCTGAAAGTCTCTGTTTCACTAAAACAAATCTTTACAAATCATAGAACTACGTCTCCAATCCCCCAAAAGGCACATAGCTGCTATCAGGACCGGCTTACAATAGCTAGCCTTGAGCCTAACTAAAAATGTTTTTTTTAAACCGCAATAATCCGTCCGCTACAAAACCAAAACACTCATTCCACTCCAAAACTTTACAGATCAATAAACAAGGATATAGACTAGACATCTCTTATTCATCAGGAAGCCCACAACTACTGCCGAAAACCCACATTTTCTAGACCATTTAGAGAGTCTGTTTTCTTCTGGACTACCAAGGATAACCTAAGGAAGGAAGTTCCTGGATCTGCTCATCTGTATCTGGACCGAGCTAGGTGAACTGGTACCGTAGTTGGGCATTTACTGTAGTCATATATTTTTTTTCAGGGATGGAGAGTTCTCAAGCTTTGTTTATAAAATTGATTTGTCTTCTACACAGCTGTATAGAACACAAAATCGAGCTATTTTAAAAGGCTGAATCTAAAAATCCACCAATACTTCGTCTGTATGTTCTACATAGTATTTCAAATATTTTTCTTTCATCAGATTAATTGTAAAAACTATTTTTGTTGAGCAGTATCATGAAACATATCTGGTAGAAAATGTTCTTAAGTAATTCACTTAGTATCGCAAACACAAAATAAAATTGCCCATGAGTGAAAATATAATAATTTTAACTGAATAAACATAATATCCACATATACTACATTTCCTTGACTATTATTTGTGAAAAGTAACTTATGGTAAACTAAAGTTGGCTTGAACTTCTGAAAATATAGATGAACTAAAATTAATGTTCCTCCCAAAACAGCTAAGCATAGTCCGCCGACACTCATTGTTTCTGTATTTTATTAACCCTTTCACTGCCAGCCATCTTTGAGCCAAAAATGTCCATTACACTTACTTGGCTACAGAACAGATTTCGTCTGCAATATTGTGGGATTTCTCCGTGACACATTTAGAATAGGGTCAATCCTTACTACCCAAATTTAGGAACGCATTATCATTGAATAACAGACCCTGATGTCAAGTGCTTTAATGAAATGGGTGTTAAAACATTGTGGTGCAAAAATGCAACATTGGCGGTGAAAGGGCTAGGATAGGTTTACGAGTGCACATGCATGTTGTTTAGGTAAAAAAACACAAAAAAACTTGTTCGACTGGAAGAACAAAATTACCTCAAAGTCGCAGTAGTCCGTCTGTTCCAAAACCAAGAGCAGCTCGTCGAAGAGCATGGAGTGCTCTCCATCCTGGGAGAGCTTAGTCAGCTCAGGCTGCACGTCTCGCACCGTGTAACCTGCATTGAAGACCCACCAGATCCATGAGTGAAAATAAATAATAATAATAATAATAATAATAATTGATAGTATTTCTATAGCGCCTTTCTATCATTATTTTACACTCAAGGCGCTTCCATTCACTGATACACCCGCAGTCACACAAGACATTATTACCCAATCATTCACCCAGGTACAAGATCAAGAAGGAAGAATGTACAAACCGAATGAGCTTTGAAAGTAGTGAGTCTTGAGTTTAGCTTTGAGAGTAGAGATAGTTGGTTCATGGCGGAGATCGACTGGGAGGGAATTCCAAACAACAGGGGCACTGAAACTGAAGTCACCAAATGATTTTAGATTTGTTTTTGGAACTTTTGGTCGAGATCACCAGAAAGACAGCCTTTTCAAGGATCGGAACACTCACTTTGCTCGGGTTTCCTATCAATTAAACCCGTCAAAACAGCGATTCCTCCTTGGCGGAGATGCCGGAGAGAGTAGCCATTTTGGATGGGGTGGGCGAAGGTCACTCATTGTGGTTGAAGCGTTTTCTTTTTTTGTAGTGCAGCAAACAAAATTGATATTTCCTTTGTTGTGAGTGAAACTCCTTTAGATAATCTGTATGAAATTCAAAAAAGAAAGAAAAAAAGGCTTGTATCGTGAAAATGTCGTGCAAACGATTTGGTCTTAACGCAGGCGGCCATTAGAAAAGAGACGGCACACGCCTTCTATTTGGGCGAAAGAAGTTGACTTCCAGCACCTCCGCCAAGGAGGAATCGCCGATTTGACGGTTTGATTTTTAGGAAACCAGAGCAAAGTGAGTGTTTCAATCTCTGTAAAGGGTGTTTTCCTGGTGAT
>JAGGCT020001778.1:7500-25000 GCA_017654935.2 Phymorhynchus buccinoides
GGACTTCAAAGAAAGGGAATGAATTTTGGAAAGCAAAGCAAGTAACCAAGTAATGAACCTATCAACCAAATGTATCACCAAACATCAAAATCAACGCAGAAAGATGTTCACACACACACACACGTGCGCGCGCATAGACACACATACACACGCATTCACACACACACACACACACACACACACACACACACATATATATATACACGCATTCACACACATACATACACACACGCACACGCACACACGCACACACACAAGCTAACACACACACACACACACACTCTGTCCCGCCTCTGGGACCCTCTATACTGTAAATGAAGTCCATGGGACCCTTTGTTTTGCAGGATGACTCAACTGTGGGCACAAAGATAATAACACAGGGTGCAGGCAACAACAAAAATGGAGGTCTGTTTTGAAAGATGACCCCATTTTCAACCCCCCTCCAACCCCCCCCCCCCCCCCCCCCCCCCCCCCCCCCCCCCCCCACGCCATATTACTCACGGGATTTGGGGACAAAGATGACGGAGGGTGCGGGGAAGGTGGAGGAGGGCAGCTCCGTGATGTTCAAGACGCAGGTGAGGGTCACCTGGATGTCGAAGACGTCGTGAACGTCCAGATGCTTCTCGTGGAGAACGTCCGTGATCTCGTACTTGTACAGACGGTCGAACCTGAACACCACATTATTTATATGCGGTCATGCTGCCGTTATGCGTCAAACATTAAGAGAAGAGAAAATATAGTTAGGCCCCAGCATGCCTCGTACGTCTTCCGGCCGGAGGAAATCTTTTGTCAGTGTTTCTTGAGAGAGAGAAAAAAAGAGGGCAGGAGAATGGACCAGTTAGGCAGAAAGATAGTAGTAGATAGGCAGTAACCTCCCAGGCATTTCCAAAGAACCGCCCAGGATGTCAAAGCCGGCGCGCGCACGCACATAAGCCTATGCACACACACGCGCACACACACACATATACAAACACTCTCTCTCTCTCTGTCTTCCTTTCTTTTTCACCTCCAAGGCATCATATCCAGAGAACTGCCCAGGATGTCAAAGCCGGCGCGCGCACGCACGCACATTGCCCCCCCCCCCCCTCCATGCACCCCCCACACACATACACACACAACACAGGCACACATACACACACTCTCTCTGTCTCCCTCTCTTTCTCACCTCCAAGGCACTTCCAGAGAGCCGCCCAGGATGTCAAAGCCGGTGCGCGCACGCACGCACACACACACACACACACACATGCACATACACACACATACGCACACACACACACACACACACACAACACACACACAGGCACACATACAAAACACTCTCTCTGTGTCTTCCTCTCTTTTTCACCTCCAATGCATCATTTCCAGAGAACCGCCCAATATGTCAAAGCCGGCGCGCCCGCACGCACAGCCCCCCCCCCCCCCCCCCACACACACACACACCACACAGACAAAACACTCTCTCTGTGTCTTCCTCTGTTTCTCACCTCCAAGGCATCTCCAGAGGGCCGCCCAGGATGTCAAAGTCTCCAGCGTGGGTACACTCGCCGCCGGGGACGCACACCGAGAAGTCCACGTGAGCCGACATGCCGACGCCGTGGAGCAGGAAACCAGCAAAAACACGGTCGTGCTCCTGTTCAAGATCATCATCAGCATCATCGTCATTATTATTATTATCATCATCATTATTATCATCATCATTACCGTCATTATTATCATCATTATCGTCATCATCATCGTCATTATTATCATCATCATCATCATTAATATTATTATTATTACTATTATTATTATCAACAACGCAATCATCATAATTGTCATCGTCGTCGTCCTCGTTATCGTGATCATTGTCATCCACACCAACACAATCATCTTCGTCGTAGTCGTCATCATCATCATCATCATCGTCCTCCTCATCGTCGTCGTCCTCATCATTATCAACACAATTATCATCATCGTCGTCGTCATCATAATCACCATTATCAACACAATCATCGTCTTAGTCTTGCTATCATCATCATCATCATCATCATCATCATCATCATCAAAAACACAATTATCTCCGTAATCATCGTCGTAATCATCGTCATCGGGGTCGTCGTCGTAGTCGTCATCATTGTTGTCGTCGTAGTCGTCATTATCGTGATAATCGCCGTCATCATCATCATCATCATCGTCGTCGTCATGAACAGCAGCAGAAATTATCATCATCATAGTTGTTATCATTATCATAGTTATCATTATCAATAATTGTTCATGTTTTATCTTTTTGTGTGGCTGTGTTCGATGACGAGAGATGGAGCATTGGGGTGGGTGGGTGGGTGACGGTGAGGGATAGGCATGTTTGTTCATATATGGTTTTAATATATATTCTTTGGTAAAAAATTGTAAAGCGCTTAGAGGTTTGATGAATAAGCGCTATGGAAATGTACATAATAACTAAATAGTCTTCACGATCAACAGTAGCATCATCATCAACAGCATCCACGTCATCATCAATTCATCATCATCTTGTGAGTTGCTCCCCAGGCTCCTCTACTACAGTCGACCTTCTCCCTGTTTGATATAATCCTGGATGTTGCGGCACGTCTGTCCTTTGCAAATATAAATCCAAGAGGTCGAACTCGTAGCGAAAATGATTGATTGATTGATTGTTGATTGATTGATTGATTGACTAAATGAATGAGCGAGCGAATAAGTGGGGGTGATTGAGCGAATGAGAGTGTGGGTTAGCGAGCGAGCGAACGAGTGTATTTTGTGAGTGACGTGAGTGAGCGGGCGAGCAAGTGAGTGACTCAAATCAAGTCAAACTGATCTTTATTGAAGGTAAAAAGAATAACCCGACAAAGAGTTTTTGTGTGCGAGTAGTCGAGTTGACCAGGGAGCAAAAATCGTAAATGGATGCGTTTAAAAAAAGAAGAAGTTTTTATTGAGTGAGTGAGTGAGTGACTAAATGAATGAGTGAGCGAATAAGTGGGGGTGAATGAGTGAATGGGAGTGTGGGTTAGCGAGCGGGTGAACGAGAGTATTTTGTGAGTGACGTAAGAGCCCTCCCCCCGTGGGGATACCAGGGCATCTTTTGTATAAATAGTTCCCCCACTTTCTGGAAGTTCTGTGCTTGTCACTTCCTCTAATCTATCACTCTCTTTGACTCTGCCTTTTCCCTTTGCTTACTGCCTTCTACTATCTTTCTGCCTTACCGGTTCATTCTCCGGCCTTTTTTCATTATCCAGAAACACCTTCAAACAGCTTTCCTCCAGCCGAGGTCGGATTTGCTGGGCCTATAGCTATTTCGTGGTTGGGCGCATAACGGCAGCATGACGCATCTGCGCCGATAATTGACGAAGAAGAAGTGACGTGAGAGAGCGAGCGAGCGCGTGACTCAAATCAAGTCAAACTGATATTTACTGAAGATAAAAAGTGAGGTATAGTTTAGGCACCTGTTTTTCTTTGATCGTCCTTTGCCCCCAGAGGCAACGAACAAGTTGTCATTTGGTCAAAATTTACCCCCCCTTCCTTCCTCATCAGTCACACAAACACCGCAAGCAAAAAAAATTAAATTGGGTGGCGCGCCTCTGGCTGCGACGCTCTCTCCAGGTGGGAGCAACCCGAATTTCACAGAAACGCCTCTGTGACTATAAACTACCTGACACTAAAAGAATAACCCGACAAAGATTTTTGTGCGAGTAGTCGAGTTGATCGATCAGGGAGCAAACATCGTAAATGAATGCGGTTTAAAAAATAAATAAATAATACACCCACCTTCTCCCTGTTGATGTAGTCCTGAATGTGCGGCACGTCCATCCCTTGCAGGTCCAGGTGGTCGTACTCGTAGTGGAAGTGGCCCTGGTAGTCGAAGGCGTCCTCTGCCTTGGAGTACTCCTCCGTCACCGGGTTCAGGTTGTACGGGGACCCGAAGCTGAACGGCTTCAGCGGCTCGCGCATCACCTCCAGGGCGCAGTTCACCTCGTTGGGGTTGTGACCCCTAGAGGGGGAGAAAGGTCACAGAGGTCAAAGGTCAAAACAGGTCAAAGGAAGGTCACATTAAGAGGTCAAAGACTTTATAAAGAAAATTCAAAACAAGTCAGAATGGTCAAAGCGTTGTCAAAGGAAGGTCAAAGAGAGGTCAAAGAACGAACAGTCAAAGCGTGGTCAAAGGAAGGTCAAAGAGAGGTCAAAGAACGAACAGTCAAAGCGTGGTCAAAGGAAGGCCTTAGATCTCCACGGGTGATATAAACCTAGTTAGGCCGTGACCATTTACGGTGAAGAATATAGGTCACATAAAGGTCAAGGAGAGGTCGAAGAAGGTCAGATAGGTAAATACAAGGTCAAAGAAAGTTACAGGTAAAAAACAGCACTGTGGCGGGGGGGGGCAGTTAAAGGCACCACCGGACTATAAAAGAGGGGAGGCGCTAAGCGCGCGCCGCATTTGAATCACAGCTGATGAGAGAGACGGTTCGCCCTTCTTTGTTCCCTGTTGTGCGAGCCACCGCGAGGAGGCAGAGCTTTTCTGGCGAAAACGACCCGATCCCTGGGATCGGTTGTTTTCCCGTTAACCTCATTGGGCCATGATCCCTTGGGATGAAGAAGAAAGGTATGTGTGTGTGAGTGTGAGTGTGTGCGTGCGCGCGCGTGCGTATTTGCGTGTGTGCATCCATTTTGAACCAACCTGTATTTCTGCAGTTCCTGCCATATGGCAAAGATCCTGTCAGTGTTGGAGTGGTGCGTGATGAAGGCGGGATCGTAGGAGGTGTAGTGCAGGTGGCCCATGCTGTGAACCTTGGTACCTCCCAACCAGGCGTGGATAGCGTTGTGGGCTATCTCAAACTGGACCTGGAAGAACAGAGGGAAACAAATGAAGGAAGGAAGGAAGGAAGGAAAGAAGGAAGGGAGGGAGGAAGGAAGGGAGGGAGGAAGGAAGGAAGGAAGAGAGGGAGATGAGGCATGCTGTGGATCTTGGTACCTCCCAACCAGGCGTGGATAGCGTTGTGGGCTATCTCAAACTGGACCTGGAAGAACAGAGGGAAACAAATGAAGGAAGGAAGGAAGGAAGGAAAGAAGGAAGGGAGGGAGGAAGGAAGGGAGGGAGGAAGGAAGGAAGGAAGAGAGGGAGATGAGGCATGCTGTGGATCTTGGTACCTCCCAACCAGGCGTGGATCGCGTTGTGGGCTATCTCAAACTGGACCTGGAAGAACAGAGGGAAACAAATGAAGGAAGGAAGGAAGGAAGGAAAGAAGGAAGGGAGGGAGGAAGGAAGGGAGGGAGGAAGGAAGGAAGGAAGAGAGGGAGATGAGGCATGCTGTGGATCTTGGTACCTCCCAACCAGGCGTGGATCGCGTTGTGGGCTATCTCAAACTGGACCTGGAAGAACAGAGGGAAACAAATGAAGGAAGGAAGGAAGGAAGGAAAGAAGGAAGGAAGGGAGGGAGGAAGGAAGGGAGGGAGGAAGGAAGGAAGGAAGAGAGGGAGATGAGGCATGCTGTGGATCTTGGTACCTCCCAACCAGGCGTGGATCGCGTTGTGGGCTATCTCAAACTGGACCTGGAAGAACAGAGGGAAAACATGAAGGAAGGAAGGAAGGAAGGGAGGAAGGAAGGAAGGAAGGGAGAGAGGGAGGGAGGGAGAGAGGGAGGGAGGAAGATGAGGCATGCTGTGGATCTTGGTACCTCCCAACCAGGCGTGGATCGCGTTGTGGGCTATCTCAAACTGGACCTGGAAGAACAGAGGTAAAACATGAAGGAATAAATGAAGATAGAAAGGAATGAATGAAGGAAGGAAGGAAGGGAGGAAGATGAGGCATGCTGTGGATCTTGGTACCTCCCAACCAGGCGTGGATCGCGTTGTGGGCTATCTCAAACTGGACCTGGAAGAACAGAGGTAAACAAATGAAGGAATAAATGAAGGACGGAAGGAAGGAAGCAAAGAGGAAAGGAAGGAAGGAGAAGGAAGAAAGGAAGGAAGGAAGGAAGGAAAGAAGGGAGGGAGGAAGGAAGGAAGGAAGGAAGGAGGAAGGAAGGAAAAAAGAAAGGAAGGACGGGAGGAAGATAGAAAGGAAGGAAGGAAGGAAGAAAGGAAGGAAGGAAGGAAGGGAGAGAGGCAGCCTCACCTCAAAATCGCAGTAATCCTCCTGCTCCAGTGCGTACATGTACTGCTTCCAGGACCAGGAGTCGTAGCCCTTGGGACCCTTCTGGGCGAGCTTCGCCTGGTTCACCTCCCGCTCCGTCTTGGAGTGCTCGAACTCGATGTCCGCATCGTGCCAAGGGTTGTGGAAGTTGGCGTGGAACAGGGGATCGTCCCACTCTTCGTCGTCCAGGAAGTGCGGTAGCCTCCTTCGTTGTTCGAAAAGAAGCAACAATAATAATAATAATAATAATAATAATAATAATAATAATAATAGTACATATACATAGCGCTTTACCTCAGATGAGCCCAAAGCGCTTTACAATCAATTTTTCATCAACAAAAACAGCATTCAAGAATGACACCAACCAGCAACAGCGCATACATACAAAGCAACTCTCTCTCTCTCTCTCTCTCTCTCTCTCTCTCTCTCTCTCTCTCTCTAAACACACACACACACACACACACACATTTAACAACACCGACTCGTTCATCCCCCCCATTCAGTAAACCACATCAACCGAGCCGCACGCACTGACCACATACACCAACACACACAGAAACACCCTCACACACAACGTACGCACGCAGACAGACATGATACAAGTAGACTAACAGGCAAGAGAGTGGAGATGCATACTGGGCAAGGCATCTCCCACTATACGCAAGTTCAAGCCCAGCCATCAAGAATTATAGCAGCTGATGTGACATTTTTGGGGTGTTGTTTGCCTGTTCTTTAAATTCCCACATTTCCCCATCCTTACCCCCCTCTATGCCCCCTTCCCCCTTCCCTTTGTTTCTCATTGCTGCATGCACATCATTATTATCATTTAGCTTTCTTTTTTGATGTACTTTATTTCTCCCCAGGGCTGGGTGGAGAAAAAAAGCATGTAACTTGCTTATCTCATGTTCCCTGGTAAAACAGAATGTCGTTTTTGTTGTCCATCCGGCCTCCCTTTTCTCTCTCATACCCTTGAGGCCCGGGGGTACCCAAACCAATAGTTGCTTCGAATCTTTGTGACTAAAAACATTGTACCCCCCCCCCTCTCTCTCTCTCTCTCTCTCTCTCTCTCTCTCTCTCTCTCTCTCTCTCTCTCTCTCTTCCTGCGCGTGTGTGTGTGTGTTGGGTTGGGTTTAAGTGATTTTGATAGCCTTATTCAATAGCTTTGGTTTCAATAATATCAATTATTGTTTCCTATGTTTGCTGTATCGGCGCTGCTTCAAAGTACTGTTTACTTTCTTGACACGAAGGCTTAATTAGGCCATTGTCAAAAACAATGTTTCTGAAGCGTCTGAAGACCCCCCCCCCCCCCCCCCCCCCCCCCCGTCTCTCTCTCCCTCTCCCTCTCCTTCCCCAATGCTAATGCTAATTAATGAGTTTTACTTCAAACGTTACTAATGCCATCAGCTTATGCCTAGATTCTTATAAATCTCTCTCTCTCTCTCTCTCTCTCTCTCTCTCTCTCTCTCTCTCTCTCTCTCTCTCTCTCTCTCTCTCTCTCTCTCTCTCTCACTGTCCCTCTCTCATATTCCCATGTTAACTTCTAATTTTTTTTAAAAATTTTTTTGTTCTTCCTTAAAATTGGGTTTATTCTGAAAAATTGTCATTGTCTCAAAATGGTTTCCCTTTTTTCGTACTCAATTTAAACTACCAATTCAAGTTCACCATTGTTAAGTATTATCCATGTTTGCTTTAAATCCCATTTTTGATTTCTTTTTCAATTATTTCATGTGCCAATTTTTGTTTCATTTTCTTGACTGGATTGTTTTATGTCAAATTTTCTTTGCTTGATGCATGGTATGAATGTGTGAGTGAGAGGGCAAGGTGTAAGGAAGCTATTGTAGCTTATCCTTTTTACCCTCAATAAAACATTCGTATTTCGCATTTATTTCGTATTTCCCCATCCGTTTTCTCTCTCGTTTACCCTTGGGGCCCGGTGGTATCCCAGTAAGGCAAACCAATAGTTGCTCCGAGTCTTTGTGACTAAAAACATTGAAAATATCTCTCCCTCCCTCCCTCCCTCCCTCGCTCTTTCTTTCTCTCTCTCTCTCCTCATCTTTTTCTCCCTTCCCTTCCCTCCCCCTCTATCTTCTCATCTCTCTCTCTTCCTCTCCTTCCCCACCCACCCTCTCTCTCTCTCTCCTATCTCTCTCATTTACCCTTGAGGACTGGTGGTATTCCAGTAAGGCAAATCAATAGTTGCTCCGAGTATTTGTCACTAAAAACATTAAAAACATCTCTCTCTCTCTCTCTCTCTCTCTCTCTCTCTCTCTCTCTCTCTCTCTCTCTCTCTCTCTCTCTCTCTCTCTCTCTTTCCTCCTCTTCCCTCCCCCACCCCTCTGCCTGGTGGTATCCCAGTCTTTGTGACTAAAAACATTGAACATATATCTCTCTTCTCATCTCTCTCTCTCTCTTCTCATCTCTCTCTCTCTCTCACTCTCTCTCTCTCTGTCCCTCTCTCTCTCTCTCTCTCTTTGCCTAATTGTTTTGTATTAGTCTAGTTTTCGTTCCAAGGACAGATTGGAAGAAAGGGCCCGGCCCAAAATCTTAATCCTTATGTAATAAAGTTTTTCAGCCTTCAGACTTCTCTCTCTCTCTCTCTCCCCCCCCCTCTGGCCCTCTATCTCTCCCTCTCTCTCTCTCTCCTCTCTCTCTCTCTCTCTCTCCCTCTGGCCCTCTCTCTCTCCCTCAGTCTCTCTCTCCCTCTGTCTCTCTCTCTCTCTCCCTCTCTCTCTCTCTCTCTCTCTCTCTCTCTCTCTCTCTCCCACCCCTTCCCACCCTCCACTCCTCTCTCTCCCTTCTCTTCTCCCACTCTCTCTCTCTCACACACACACACACACACTGAAAGTTATACCTCTGAGGCCGGGTGGTGTCCCAGTAAGGCACCCCGACCGTGGACCCGTGCCGGCGCAGGGCGTCCTCGAACTGTACGGTGTAGAGCCGGTGCCATTGCGGGAAGTTGGCCATGCCGTGCACGCAGCAGGCGAAGCGCTCCGAGGCCGCGGGGTCCGGGCACAGGGCGGGCACGGCGTGGAAGGACGCCAGGGACTGGAACCCATCCGGGGAGGAGTCGTGCTGCAGGCTGCGCATGGCCAAGACCAGAGAGCGGCGCTCCGTCGGGCTGAGCCCCCACACGTTCTTGCGCACCAGGTGCCGGTGCGTGTGGCCTTGCTCGTCCTGGTGCTTGCCTGTTAAATGGGGTCACACACAGTAACACCAATCCCCCCACATTCTAGCTCCTTTCAGTTCGGAGCTTTTCGAAAAGCGCAATACGAAATGAGCGAACTACAAGATGCCGAAAAGAGCGAACAGTAATGACAAAAAGAGCGAATTTCAGAGAGTCGCATAAAACTCAGAAAGTTAGGGATAGGTTAGGGATAGGGTTAGGGATAAGGTTAGGGATAGTAAGAAAGTAACAGACATTTTTTTCTTGTAAGGTACTTCTTGCCCCATCCCTATCCTCAACGACCCTCTCGCTTTCTGTCAGTCACATTCGCTCTTTCTGTCAGTCACATTCGCTCTTTCTGTCAGTCACATTCGCTCTTTCTGTCCGTGACATTCGCTCTTTTCGTACGGTCGCGCAAATGGGAATATTCAGAGAGTCGCGCTTTTTGCATGCTGCCTTTCAGTTTTCCACAGAGAGCTATTTGCTTCAATGTAATATGTCAGCTTCTGCTACTTGTGTCCACTTTACCACGAGATTTGTTCTCTTCACCCAACAATCCATCTATGATTGCGTACTCACTGTCCCCCAACCCCTCTCACCTCAATTTTTTTTTTCCCCTTCTCTTCCTTTTACCCTGAGTTGTGTTCACAAATGCATGCCTCGCTCTTTGGTTTCAACTTGGTTGTATCATTTACGCATTGGACTGTAGAGGGGAAATATTGTTTTTTATTCTGATCTTGTTGTTTCTTTGCTCCTTTTGCTATATTTGCTGTTTGCTGTTTGATTGTTTGTCTATGTTGATGAAGGCACATTCGCCGAAATATCCAGTAGTTTTGTTTTTTGTCTCTTGCGAATAAAATAACGTCACTTTACACTTGTCGTGTAGTTGTTTGTTTGTTGTATTTGCTTCAAGTTATTTCTTTTAACAGAGGCAACTATTCTTATTGTCATTGATTTTGGTTACGGATAGGAGGAAAAGACCTTACACATCTGGTATGCCACCATAAAACAATGTAAGCCTAATGGATAAAACCCCCAATTTAAATTGGTTTATGCTGGTGTCGAGTGTTAACAAAAGGCATGAACTGAAAGGAGCTGAGAAAAGCTACTGTGCGGGTGGGAGTGGAGTGGTGGTGGTGGGTGGATGGGGTGGGGGGGAGAGGGAGGGGAGTACTAGTGATTGGAGTGGAGGGGTGGGGTGAAGAGAGAGAGAGAGAGAGAGAGAGAGAGAGAGAGAGAGAGAGAGAGAGAGAGAGAGAGAGAGAGAGAGAGAGAGAAAGAGGTGACGGGGGAGGGAGAGAGAGAGAGAGAGAGAGAGAGAGAGAGAGAGAGAGAGAGAGAGAGAGAGAGAGAGAGAGAGAGAGAGAGAGAGAGAGGTGGTTTGTAAAAAAGACAAAAATTCAATTTGATGATGATGATGATGATGGAAAAAGAAGAAGAAGATTCGAAAGAAGTAAGAGGAAGAAGAAGGAGTAGGAGGAGGGAGAGGAGGAGCAAAGAAGAAGAAGAAGAGGATGAGGATGATGAGGATATCCATGATGACGGTCATGCCATGTTGTTGTTGCTGTTGTTGATGATGGTCATGATGATGATGATGATGATGATGATCGTGATGTTAATGATTATGGTAATGAAGAAATGCAAGAAGAAGAAGAAGAAGAAGAAGAAGAAGAAGAAGAAGAAGAAGAAGAAGAAGAAGAAGAACAACAACAACAACAACAACAACAACAACAACAACAACAACCAACAACAACAATAACAACAAGACGAAGATCATGATGATAGCAATGACCATGCTGATAATGATGACTTTGATGCTGCTGCTGCTGCTGCTGCTGCTGCTCTTTTCCAGGCTGGAAGATGATGATGGTCATGATGACCATAATGATAGTGATGATGCTGATGCTGATGCTGATGCTGACCTTTTCCAGGCTGGAAGATGATGATGGTCATGATGACCATAATGATAGTGATGATGCTGATGCTGATGATGACCGTTTCCAGGCTGGAAGATGATGATGGTTATGATGACCATAATGATAGTGATGATGCTGATGATGATGATGACCTTTTCCAGGCTGGAAGATGATGATGGTCATGATGACCATGATGGCCATAATGATAGTGATGCTGCTGATGATAATGATCATGACGAAGATGACCATAGTGATGATGATGATGATGATGATGATGATGATTACCTTCTCCAGGCTGGAAGATGATGGTGTGTGAGGGCAGAAGGTTGCGGTCAATGTAAGAACCGTTGGCAGCGTGAACTTTAACCTCCAGGTCAAAGCCTGCGGCACTGTCCAATGGCAGGCCTAATTTTCTGACCGTGTCCGTGATGTCATGTCTGCACAGGGGAAAAGGGTGATGTTGGCAAAGGGTTGTAAAATAAAGAGACGAGAATTTTAAAAAAGTCAAAGACTTTGCCAAGCCTTGACTTTACGAGCATAGTTAAATCTTATAAGACTTCAATTAATAAAAACAATATCATCTTAGTTATGACAGCATATTTTTGGTTTATTATACAAAACAAACTTTGACGAGTTAAACAGTTGGCCAAATGACAGAAACGGTAATCATTCAAACATCCTGAATCGAATAAAAAATAAATGAAAGAAGAAGAAGAGTGAAATAGTTAAATCTTTCAGAAACAAATGAATAACGAAAGGAGACGAATGAATAAAATTTAAAAAAAATCAATAAATAAAGTAGCAAACCGAGCACTTCAACATTAAGCCTGTTAAATATATTTTCATCTTTTCGCTTTCGTGGCTTGCTCATAAAACAATTCACGACTAAATAAAGTTAGTTTGTTTGTTTAATATAGTTTGTTTATTCCATATTTCTAAAAACAACAACCAAGTAGGCTACTGTGTTTTCCTGACTATAAGGCGATACTTTTTTTTTCTAGACTGAGCCCCTGCACCTTATAATATGACTGATAACATAGTAAGAAAATAGAGTAACAAAATCTGAATTTTGTGTAAAATTTGGGGGTTGCGCCTTATAATCAGGTGCGCCTTGTAGTCCGTCAAATATGGTAGGCTTAACCAAAAAATTTAACAAACAAATCAAAAAATTCGACATCACATTCTTGTGACATTTCAACACCACTATTCTGACCCCCGACCCTCACTTTCCAGCTTCCACACCCACATGACCTTGATCGCTTGACCTACTTACTTGTAGAGGCGGTCGAAGGTGAAGGGCATTTCGTACTCTCCTCCCAGCAGGGCGAACTTGCCAGCCGGGTGGTTGCAGCTCCGGCCCCCGTGGCCCATGTGCACGCACACATCCAGCTCGATCACCGCTGAGGTCCCGATGTTGTGCAGCAGGAAGCCCGCGAAAAGACGATCACGTGACCTGGAAATGAATAAATTATGGCGGGGCTAGCGAGATAATTATTCTACTAAAACGTCTTTGCCTCTCTATAAGGCTCAATAAATTAATACCGGGTCTAAACCTTTTGTTTTTGGAAAGAAATATGAACCAACGCTACAACGTAACTGAAGCAACAGCAAGCAAGGCTTATGGACCAAATACCGATGGCTTGGAGTCAAAACGGTCTAACTCTAAAAGGCCTGTTTCGAGAAAAACGCTGTTAAAGTTTGAAAAATTCCTGTAAACATTCTAAGCTTCCAAATTACATGAATTCTGGAGTGTTAAACGCAAAAAAACCTTTTTATATGTCTGCAGTCATTGTTTGATACAAGTTATTAGTTTTTGTAATAAATCCAATAATACGTCAATGGACTATGTAAAGATAGTCAGTTTTGACTCCAAGCGATCAAAATCATAGCCCACTACCAGAATTTGGTTGTGCATTATGCTACGAGTGGGAATGATCAATGATTTGGTGAATGAATGAATGAATTATTTTAATCTCTCAATTTCGATCAACTGCTGACGTGCCAATGCAGTGGAGCAAAAAGCCCGCGAAAAGATGATCACGTGACCTGCAAACAAACATGGCGGCGAGTGCAGAACAACCCGCAGTTAGTTGGTGAATGGATGAATAAATTAATGAATTAATTAATAATTAAATAACCTCGATCACCAATGTTGTGTGGCAAAAATCCCGCATAAAAGATGGTAATGTTCTAAAAGAAACCGAAAGAGGGCGGTCACGTGACCTGGAATGAATAATGGCGGAGAGTGAGAAGAACCGTTGTTTCGGTGAGTGAATAAATGAATGAATGAATGAATGAATGAATGAATGAAGAAAGGAAGGAAGGAAGGAAGGAAGGAAGGAAGGAATGTTTTTTCAATCGCGGCGGCGAAAAATGGCGGTGAGTGAGACAAATCAATGGTTCGGTGAATGGATGAATGAATGAATGATTTTCGATCAACACGGACGTACCAATGTTGTGCAGCAAAAAGCCCGCGAAAGTACGGTCAAGTCACCTCCCCTCCCTCCCCAACTCCCTCTTCCCCTCTCTCCCTACTATCTCTCTTTCACTCTCTCTCCCATTCCCTATCTCTCTCTCTCATATACCCATCTTATCTTATAAATTTTTTTTATTTCCGTAAAAGTGGTATTATTCTGAAAAATTGTCATTGTCTCAAAATTGTTTCCCTTTTGTCTTACTCAATTTAAACTACCAATTCAAGTTCACCATCCATGTTTGCCTTAATTCCCATTTTTTATATATCTTTTTCAATTATTTCATGTGCCAATTTGTGTTCCATTTTTTTGGCTTGATTGTTTGATGATTATGTCAAATTTTCTTTGCTTGATGCATGGTATGAATGTGTGAGTGAGAGGGCAAGGTGCAAAGAAGCTATTGTAGCTTATCCTTTTCCCTATTTTAGATTCACTCGCCTCTGTTTCTTGAGAGCTTCTTCTAGCTGCGGGATGCTCCAGGAGTTGAAGTGCAACGTGTCGTAGTGGTAGTCAAAGTTGTGGCTGTAGTCGAATACCTCTGCCGGACGGCTGTGCCTGGGAAAACAAATAATGACGACGATGCAAGTTATTGGCTCACTCGTGTTAACCCTTTCACAGCCATCCATCTTTGAACCAAAATTTTCCATTAACCTTACTTGGCTACAGATAATATTTTGTCTGCAATATTGTGGGATTTCTCTGTGACACATTTAGAATACTGCCCAAATTTAGGAACACAATATCATTGAATAACAGACCCTGATTTCAAGAGTTTTAATGACTTGGGTGTTAAATCATTTTGGTGCCAAAATGTGACATTGGCGGTGAAACGGTTAACGAAATTAACACGAAGTGAGTCTATAGTATGATCGCTGTTCGGTTGTGTGTCTGTATGTATGTGTGTGTGTGCGTGTGCGTGCGTGTGTTGCATCCGTGGTCTAATCTCCAAACTTTAACGTTGGCATTTTCTCGGGAAATAGAAGGCGTACATTGTTCAAACTTTGCATACACATAGATGTTTATACAAGCTTTCAAACAATAATGATTTGAATAATTAAATACTTAAAACAATATTGTAAACAGATAACAAACAGATTAGATTTTAGATTAGTGGGTTAGAGAGTATTCAATAGGCAACATGAGTTAAGAAACTCATCAACAACACTAAAAGCCTCGATAGCGCATTGGTATAGGCCTACTGTCTGTCTGTCATGCCAATGGTTCTGGGTTCGATTCTCGGCAAAGGCACTTTTTTCTCTTTAAAAAAAAAGTTGTATCCATTAACCATAGTTTCATTTGTACTTGACAAATGCTTACGACCCTCCATCTCAAAGTCATTATTTTTTGCAGCCCCCCTCCCCCCCCCCCCGAATGAGCCTTGAAGGCTTTGCATCTTGTTAAATAGTAAACTATATAGATGCGAATTTTGTTTTGTTTTGCAATTTTTGAATTTAACCTGTGAATGAATTTGCAATAATTCAGGTTCTTAATAATATAGACTAGTCGAAATAATATCTTTTTTTGTCTTTTCTCGAACGTCGTTAGATGGACACCCCAGCAGCCAAAGTGAAGGTAGCTGTGCGTTGCAAGTCCCAAAGGCTGCCGTGGAGCTTCTGGGTGAGTGGGACGGGGTCTGACCGGGATCTCTCTCTCTCTCTCTCTCTCTCTCTCTCTCTCTCTCTCTCTCTCTCTCTCTCTCTCTCTCTCTCTCTCTCTCACACACACACACAAATGTCCCGGGGGCGGGGGAGGGGGAGGCCTGATACCCGTATGGAAGTTCAGTTTAACGTCGCGTATCGGCTTTCGCCATGTACGACGGGCTGAACAAACCAACCAGGGTATAAACAAAAATTTATGTTCCTGAATCACTGTCTTAGCCAAAAGGCCGAGAAGCGATCAGGAAGTTTTCAAAGTAAAAACTCGGAAACTTGGGCGTAAATACCCGTATACGCATTCATACCCGTATACGTATTCTGGTCGTATTATACTGCTGCTACTACTACTACTACCACCGTTCGTTGCCATACTACAAACTGAAAAAGAAAAAAAACACGTTACCTGCGAGTGACCTCGCAATGGTTCAAATTCTCATCGTCGAACGGATGCAGAGGGGAGGCCATCAGGTTCATGGCACAGTCGGTGTCGTCGAAGGGGAGACCTCTGAACTTCTGAAGAGCTTGCCAGACGGCCCAGATGCGGTCCACATCGGCGTGGTAAAGGAAGAAGACGGGATCGAAGGCGGTATAGTCCAGGTTGCTCATGGAGTACTTGCCTCGGCCCCCGATGAACGAGTGGAGCGCGTTGTGCACGACCTCGAACTGGATCTGTTTGCAAGAAAGGAACTCTAACTGTATTCCTGTACACCGGAATACACGAATCAAATACAATGTCCGATGCCAAAAATGGGGGGGGGGGGGGGGGGGGGGGGGGGCCGTTTTATTGCAGAAAATCTTGTAAAAAATATATTTACAATTATTTTATAATTCGTCTTTTGTATGTAGAATGTCTACGTTTTGTAAACTTTAAATGCTTGTAAATGAGGTAGAAGGGTATTTTTGTTTTTGCAAAATTTGTCTATTAAAACTATTATAATTAGTTATGTAATTGGTATGTTGATGGCAGTATGATTTTATTTCAAGTTGCAGTATTGTATTCAAACTTGATTGAGAATGTGAATGTGGTCTCTATGTTTCTTCTTAGAATGTTCATATTGTAACTATTTTACTCTTGCATAATTAATTGTGTGTGAGTGTGTGTGTGTGCATGCATGTGTGTGTGTGTGTGTGTGTGTGTGTGTGTGTGTGTGTGTGTGTGTGTGTGAAGAAGTAAGAGAACGTTGCGTGCAAGCATCGTGCTTATTTTACTTTCTAATGATTAATTATTTGTTTGCCTTTAATGTTCTTGTTATCAATGTAAAGCGCAGTGAGCTCATGTGAGAAAGAGCGCTATATAAATTCCCATTATTATTATTATTATTATTATTATTATTAAAATAAGACACCTTATCAGATTCGTGTACGGGAGGCAACAACTATAGTGAACGTAACCAGTAGGATTTCATCAGATTTATTCAGACAGTAGAATTTCACGTCAATCATGCCTCACACATGTCAAGATCGGATCGCATTGGATCATAGCCCTATGCAATGTGGCTAGGCCTTTGAATATATAGAGGGATCCGGGATAGCGTCATAATGTCACGTGATTTTGTTGGTAACGAAAGTCGGACGCCATTTTGGCTGGAGCGCCGTTTTGGTTCAGATTACAGAGGTGAGCGTCAGTGAGTTTCGACAAATCGTCACAATGGTAATAAACTGTGCAGTAGTTAAATGTTCAGGACTAAAAGCAAACATCAGAATTCAATGCGTTCCACCGCCAAGTATCTTAGCAACCCGAATAATCCAGCCATCATGGCCGACAGAGGTGACATTCTCATTTGCATACATGAACCCGGATCCCTCTATAGGAGAACATCAGGAATCCCGTGATTACATAGCGAACAAGCAGAACGTTCAAAGTCGAAGTGAGATGTCTGCTCCAATGGGGTCAGCATAACCTTGTCCATGATGTACTGATGGGTGTCATTATGGTCATGGGTCTGATGAATATCCTTTGGCTAGTACTTGTTTCGCGCTCGAGCATGTACTACAGTTTCCAGACACAAAACTCTAGAGTGGCACAGAGGTAAACGCGTTCGCCTTCTGTGTCAATTAGTAAACCCGAGTTCGAACCTGGGTACAGGGGATTTTTTCCTCTCACTTTGCACTAGGCCTTACGGTCCGAACGTGGATTCTTTCGGATGAGACGACAAACCAAGGTCCCGAGT
>JAGGCT020000177.1:0-10000 GCA_017654935.2 Phymorhynchus buccinoides
CTGAAATAAAACCGTCAAACGGCTGTTCTCCTTGGCGGAGGGACTGGAAGTCAAATTTGTTCACCCAAAGAGAACGCTTCCTGTGCCGTTCTCTTTTCTAATGGCCGCCAACCAAAAATAGTTTGACACGACATGTCGCCCAATACAAGGCTTTTTTTTTTTTTTTTGTATGTATCCTAAAGGAGTTTTTCGCTACAAAAAGGAAATAGCCATTTTCCTTTTACTGCACTACAAAAAAGAAACGCTCAACCGCAATGAGTTGCCTCCACCCACCCCCAACCAATCCAAAATGGCCTACTCCTCTCCGACATCTCGCCCAAGGAGGAATCGCCGTTTGCACGACATTTCGCAATACAAGCCTTTTTATTTTAACGTTTAAATTTCTAGGAAACAAGAGCGTGTTGAGAGCGTTTGAGTGTTCCGAATCATTGAAAAGGCTTGTCTTGTCTTCTGGCTGAATCTCGAAGTCTTCCTGACAAAAACTCAGCCGTTCCGTCAGGGTACACCCTAAGGTCTCTGGACACGTGAAATTTTTTCAACTTTTTCCGCACATCGTCAACCACAGTGATATGCAGTGATTCTACGAGTGGGTTCACGTGTGCCATGGGAAAGAGTGAAAAAATGTTCACGTGATTGGATCTTTATGTTAAAGAAATTAGTTAATTTGTGCCTGCTTTTATTTTTCTGCAAGTTTACTTTGGGACTCCCAAAATGAGTCTTGAATGAGCTTAGATAAGCAGAGATAGAGTACTTAACGTTTATGCATTAATTGTGTTACTTTAGTTCTGTTTCTTATTATAGAAAAATTGTGTAAAAAACCCACCGCATTTTTAATAATGTTCGTCAAAAGGAGCTCTAAGCCATCATCTGAATAAACATGATGGTTTTCAAAGGGCAAATAAGCAACATTATACTTTTTGCATAAAGTAAGACATGTTAGCACACGTTAAACCCAGTGCCACTGAAAACGTTGTCATTTGTCAAAATGTACCCCCCCCCCCCCCACACCACCACACACCAATTTCCCCATCAGTTCACACAAAAACACAAGGACAAAAGTAAAAAAACAATGGGTGGCGCGCCTTGGCTGTGACGCCGTTCTCCGGTGGGGAGCATTCCGAATCTCACAGAGACGCCGCTGTGACATAAGTACCTAATACATAATTTTAAAAAGACGAATTACTACTTCGCGTTGCATAATATAATAATTATTTACGTAAGTTGAGTTCTTCGCTGACTAAACATAAGTAACATTATGGTAGGATAAAATACAAAACTTAGCACGACAATCAAGGGTAAACGCTACCTAATTTCGCCTCATCATGTATTGACCAAACAAAATAAACACAAAATAATGCTAGTTAGCACCTAAGGTGGACCCTGACCGATGAAGTTTTGCAAGAAGCACGTCACGAGGTACCAGAAAGACAGCCTTTGAGGATCAGAACATCACTTTGCTCTGGGTCCTAGAAACGAACCGTCCAAAACGGCGATTCTCCGTTATTGATTTCTAGGAAACCAGAGCAAAGTGAGTGTTCCGATCTTCAAAGGCTGTCTTCTGGTGACCCGACGTGGTTCTTGCAAAACATCACCCATCAGGGTTGCCCCTGTAAGCAAACACAAACAATACAGAAACAAACTGGTCTTATGCTCGATAGAAGTGATCATGCAACTTGCGACTTTAGTAGCGGTGGTCCTTGACTGTACAGAATGCGTGCACGCACCGTAATTGACCGGGGTCATTTGTGTGTTGTTGTGGTTTTTTCTTGATAGTTATTCAAAATCAGTAGTTGCATTGAAAGGGCTTCCAAGAAACTAACTAATGGTTAACGGATTTGTTGCAAACGTCTTATGAGATTCGAAGCTGTATACTTCGAGGAATTGGCAAGCGGGCAGTGGGTGATTGTCTCGGCCTCCATACGGGAGCCGGACGGACCCCGCCCCTCCCGAGTCTCTCCCCGTGGGGGATACCGCGGTGTTCTTTCGTAAAAATAGTTCCCCCCTTCTTGAAGTTCTGTGCTTGTGACTTCCCTAACTGCCACTCTTCTTGGACTCTTCCTTTCCTTGGCGTTCTAACATCTACTATATTTCTGATTAAAAAGTGGCATTTCTTCGTGTCTTTAAAAACAAAGCAATCTTCCAAATAAAGTAAAAGCAAAGACGATAAGCTCTTATAATTAACTCCCTTCACCCCCCTCCCCCCCCCCCCCCCCCCCCCCCCCCCCCCCCCCCACCAAAGTTAGTTTCAGGCAGCAAATCGCCTAGCAATTTATAAGCAACAGCACATTGAGACCGACCCCCAGGTCATTCCTCAAAAAAAGGATGCCCCAGGACCCATCACTCACACAGTGCACAAACAACAGTGGTTTGGGGGGAGAACTTAGTTGCACCAAAACCCAAATCAAACATTATTGTGGCATGGGCCTTTAGTCTGACTCTGTTTACAAACACAGAGCACAGCACACACCCAGAGCAAAACTGGTGTGCCTCGATGGAAGTTGGTTAAAAACTAATATAGAAAAGTGAGCAATGAGAGAGGATACTAATTTTTCTACTGTGAGCTCCTACGAAATCGAATGCGTCGGCTGATACGCCGCGGGGAGAAACAGTGAAACACTAAAAAACAGGACACATACGTACCTTACCCATTGGCAATATGGAGTGGGAACGCAGAAGAAGAAGAAGGAGTTGCAATAAGGAGACTCGCAACCAAAAGGTGTATAAAAAGTGTACTTAACAACCAGACGTTCTTTCTTTTAAAGAATAAGACAGAAAGGTCAGGTTGTACACTTTCTGTATATTGGTGAGTAGAGAACGACTATAATTGCTTTTTAAGGATAAGCCAAATTCTGAAAATTAATAATGTGACTATCCCCTTCAACTAACATTTACTTGTATAATTAGGTATGGTAAGTGAGTCAGGGGACAAAGTGACCAGTGCGTGGCGACGGTGTACACGTGGTTGTGTTTTTGTTTTGGTTTTGGTGGACCCTGACGGATGAGTTCTGCAAGAAACACGTCGAGAGCACCAGAAAGAGGCCTTTTCAAGGACGGAAAAACTCACTTGCCTTGTTTCTAGAAATCAAACGTCAAAACGGCGAGTCTCCCTTGGTGGAGATGCCGGATGAGAGTAGCCATTTGGATGGGTGGGTGAAAGCACTCATTGTGGTTGAAGCGCTTTTTTTTTTGTAGTGTACTAAAAAAAATTGCAGATATTTCCTTTGTTGTGAGCGAAACTACTTTGGATAAACTTGTAAAATTTAAAAAAAGGAAGAAATTTTTTTTTGGTATGCGAACATTTTGTGTAAACGATTTGGCGGCATTCGAAAGAGACGGACACACCTTCTCTTTTGGGTGAAATAATTTGACTTCAGCACCCTCCGCCAAGAGGAATGCCGATTGACGGTTTTTTGATTTATGAAGGGTGGTTTACCTGGTGATCTCGACGGTTTCTTACAAAAAACTAATCCATCGGGTGCCCTTTAAGAGTAACTACTTCAAGACTAGAAGAAGGCTATGCATTCTGAATGAATGTGATGTGTTGTTGACACAGATCCTCTCCACCACGTGGTACTGTGTGAGTGATGATACAGGCAGTCCTGGTGGTCATCGTTTATTAGGAGGAACCTGGGGTCTGTATCAATGTGGATGTATTTTACTCTTTGCGAAGGCGATTGTCGACCTGCGTGCAATAAAATGACTTGGTGAAGGGTGTTAATTACAGTAGAGCTACCTTTATTTGCCTTACTATATTACCCTCTCCCTTGCCTCCTATTTTCTATCTTTGTGCAATGTCAAGGTCAACGTCATTGGGGTTGAAAGCGGTACAGATAATGCGTAGTAAGTGTGTAAAACGTGAACATGGCCCGTTTTGGGTCTTGTTGAGCCCAAGTGGAAAGCAGGTTAATGGTTTACACAGCTGTTGTGGCTTGTTCCTGGCTGGGATGACTACGCCTATTACCCAAAGTTCTGAAAATACAAAGAGTTAATTACTCCGCAGCTGACTGAAGCGATCTTTGTTATTACTCCCCGTACCTTTCACCATATCATGGCGCATGGTGAAAAAAAAGTAAATGACACGTGCTTCTAGGAACATCTGGGGTCCGTTTCACAAAAGGCTAAACGTCTACGCAGCGTGAGCGCAAATCGGCAAAACCCGGTACTAAGAAAACACATCTTTCGCCCGCGTTTTGCCAAAATTTTTAGGCTACTCCAAAGTATCTCTTGGCGAACTCTTACGTGATAGGCATGGGGGAATGCATTTCTGTTGGTAAATTGGTCATTAAAGTTTGGTAAAATAATTTAAAAAAAAAAGGTACAATAGGACAAGAGCTTGTAATATTCTTTGCAAACGTTTTCTAAAGTGTTTCTTAGGCCTGTTCGGCGTAAGCGTATTCATGCGGCAGACGTTGTCTAGAGAAACTAGACCCTGAGTTTCCGTTAGTCCGGAATGTATGTAATTATTGACAATATATATAAGCAAATGTGCAAATCACATTGCTTTTTGGTAACCATAAAGTAGTAATTATGTATTGGCGAGAATTGGTAATAGAGCGCTATTCTCTTCTTTCTTAGGTTAGTATGTACTTACAACTAGGGTGATCAGCCACTTTGTGGGATGTTTCTGTGAGAGGGTTTAATCCCATTTCCACAAATCCATTCCAACAAATTGGGAATGGTCTCAGTTTCACAAAGGCAAGTGTATATTAACAAAACTAAACCTTACACCATCTGGGCGACAATAGCCATGTGCTCTAACTCCATTGTAAGCAATGCTTTGAAAGAAATTATCAAATAATATATCACACCGCAGACAGTCCTTTCCTTTGGACCGAAAATCAGTTTGTATACTTTACAGACCCTACCAAAAAAGCATAGGTGACGAACCACCGCTCTTCTCTACAGCACCTTTCACATAACGGGAAGGAATCTGGCTCTTTTGTAAAGATTCTTTTATGGACTTTTCTTCTGCTTTCGGACAACATTAAACCTCACCTAAAACAATCATCTCCTATGTATCAAGGACCTCGTGTTGTTAAATGGATAATTAGCTTTCTTGTTAATGCAAAGCACAGTCCGTCCGTTTTCAAATAGCTCTCTTGTATGTAAAGCAATCTTCTACTGGCTCTCATCAAGGTAGTGTAATATCCCTGTTCTAGTCACTTTATGCACTACATGACTGCACTGGCATGCGCATGCATGGCACATGGGTTGAAAAGAGACTCTCTGTGTGTGTGTGTGTGTGTGTTGTGTGTGTGGGTTGTGTGTGTGTGTGTGTGTGTGTGTGTGTTTGTGTGTATTATCGGTTGAAATATAATCCTTGTGCAACCTGGAACAGTGGAAACCTCCCTTATAAGACTTCACAAATCATCCCAAATGAGGTTATAAAGGGAGTGGTCTTATTAAGAGAGGTGGTAGTTTTAATACTTACAAAGAAGGGCATGTCTCAGGGAAAGAGGTCCTTAGGGGAGGGAGTCTTATAAGGGAGGTCATGATAAGGAGGTTCCACTGTAGTGTTGAAAAAGTATATGATTACATCTTATGTGTATTTTATATAGTTTCACCCTTTCTGTTGTGATATACTTATGATTATCTTACAATTAAAACCGTATTTATTAATGTTGTTAGTGCTGTGGCTCTCTTTTAGAATAGTCGTAAAGGGAGCACTTTAATGCCGCGTGCCAATCAGAGCGTATATGCTTTAAGCACATCACAGGGCAAATGCTTAATAAAACTGTCGTAAACAATGAAATGTCGTATGGTCGAAGTCTGAAAAAAGCAAAACCAATTCATATTGACTTAAATTGCATGTATGCATGCAGAAGTTACAGTTTCCATGCAACAACAATGGCTTTCCACGGGTCTGAACATGGACTCGGTCTTGGAAACTTAAACCATGAACCTTACAGCCCCAGCAGGTTAGGGGGACCCATAGCCAGTGCCCGAGGGCTGTGAAATATTTCTATTTCATTGGGGCAACCCCAAAGCGTCTATAACCCCCGGACACTATGGGACTAGTAAGCGACATTAACATCGGGATCATGGCGCCCTTGCCTTTTCCTCCTGGCTGATCCTTAACATCTCAAACATGGTCGTCTTTTACCGACAGGGCATCAAGGAGAGAATCAACCTGTGCCTGTCGTTCTTGCCTTAGGACGACTTACTTGTGGTGACCTTTATTTTCGAGTAAAAGACTGGACTGGTTTTAGCTCGATCGATGGCAATCGTTGGGTTTTGGATACGCCCAGTGCTGAAGATAATGGTCGGAACAATATGATACACTAAACCCATTGCCTTTAACCATATATCCAGATTCATGTCTTTGCTCATCACTTTGGCGGTGTCTGTGCGTGATGAATCCCCGGAAAGCTCGAAAACCATGTTTTGACATCAGACAACGGCTATCATCATCGGCATAGTCATGGCATCTACGCATTGCTTTCGTCACGTCCATGAAATTCAAGAGTGGTTTGCACTGTTACGATCCTTTCATGTTAGAAACAGACAATGTTGTTTTATTCCAAGTTTTACCTAGAGAACACAAGTTTTGTTGACAACTATGACCTCTATGGGATGGGAAATGCTCATGCTAGGAGGCATGGACATGGTGTGATCGCTGCCAGTGTTAGTGATCTTGTTGCAAAAGGAGGCAGGATGAAAGAAACGCGGGAAAAGTGTTCTCTAATGTTTCCCAGGGCAGCAAGCATCCAGCTCAAAGCCTGAGCTTGATCGCATGCTGGTCCATCAATAATGTCTTCTTCGTGACATGCACCACACCTCAACGTGCCTATCACATCACAAGTTCTCATCTGCCAGAGTGAAGGAAGTGAGTAGTGGAATTTTAAACTCAAACCGGCCGCGATAGTCTCACAGGAGACCAGGAAGATCTCCTCCATCGACATCACTGCCTTCATGTCTGACCTCAGGGCCAGACTTGACTAATTTCTACAGCCTTCTGCCGACCAGCTCCACCACCTCCTGACCAGTCTACTCGACCTCCACGCCCCTGTCATCCGTCGCAAGATCTCCTGTAGGCCTCCATCACCGTGGTATGCTTCTGTGGCACCTGAGGTGACTCAGGGTAAACAAGAACGCCGCCGTGCAGAGCGCCAGTGGGTTAAGACTGGACTTGAAATTCACAAACAGATTTTTCGAGCCATGAACAAAATTGTGTCTGACATTATAGATAAGGCCAAATGCTCTTGTTTGAATGCCCAAATTCTCGCTTGTACCACTTCACGTCAATTGTTTAGTTTAGCCAACTCCCTCCTTGGTAAACCAAAGTCCACACCTCTACCTTCTTCTATCCCTGTGTCTGAACTCCCTCAACGTTTCTCTGATTTCTTTCACAGCAAGATAGCCACCATCCGCCACAATCTTGATTCTCAATCTGCTCCACCATCAACTGACTCTGTCCCTGATCCCTCCTTTTCTGGCAGTATGTGGTCTGAGTTCCGTTCTGTTTCCACTGATGAGGTTAAGAAGATTTTGACCCGAACTCAGACTAAAACCTGTGAACTAGACCCTCTACCTTCATCTCTCTTCTCCCAGTGTCTTGATGATCTCCTTCCTTACTTTACATCCATCATCAATGAATCTCTATGTTCAGGCCGCTTTCCAACTCATTTCAAATCTGCAGTTGTCAAACCTCTCTTAAAGAAGCCTAGTCTTGATCCTGAAAATCTAAAGAACTATCGGCCTGTCTCTAATCTTTCATTCCTTTCTAAGCTTACGGAAAAGGTGGTTCTTAAACAGCTGTCTGACCATCTTCAGGTAAACGATCTTTTCTATCCAAACCAGTCTGCTTATCGAGCAGGTCACAGTACTGAGACAGCCCTCTTAAAGATAACGAACGACCTGCTCACTGCCTTGGATGAAAACAAGGTTTCTCTTCTCTCTCTCCTTGATCTTTCTGCAGCGTTTGACACTATCGACCACTCCATCCTCATTTCTAGACTTCACACCTCCTTTGGTCTATCTGGGGCTGTTCTTTCCTGGTTTTCTTCCTACCTCTCTGATCGCACACAGAAAGTTGTTGTCAATGGTTCTCCATCTCTTCCAAAAGGTCTTCAGTTCGGTGTGCCCCAAGGTTCAGTCTTAGGCCCTATCCTTTTTGTTCTTTATACCCAACCTCTCTCCGCCATCATCAACCAGCATTCTATTCTACATCATAGCTTTTCTGATGACAATCAACTGTACATTTCTGCCCACCTGAGTCAATTAGATCAAATGATTTCTTCTTCTAAGTTGTGCATCTCTGCTGTTAAAACATGGATGTTTTACAACAAACTGCAACTGAATGCTGATAAGACAGAGATGATTCTTGTAGCCTCTAACCACACAATTAAAACTCAGGTTCTCCCAGGTTCTGTCGACATTGATGGCACTGAGATCAAGCTATCGGCATCCGTCCGCAATCTAGGTGTTACTTTGGACCAAACCCTTTCTTTCAAACAGCATGTTTCCAATGTTTGCAAGGCTTGCTATCTAGAACTTCGAAGAATTAGTTCCATCCGCCGTTTCCTCTCTCAGGATGCCCTGAAGACTCTAGTATGTGCTTTTGTCCTGTCTCGCCTTGACTACTGTAACTCACTTCTTGCTGGCTGTCCATCAATTCTCATCTCTAAGCTCCAACGGGTCCAGAATAATGCTGCTCGTCTCATTTCTCGCTCCCCTAGGTACGATCACATCACTCCGGTTCTTCGTTCCCTACATTGGCTCCCAGTTCAATCACGTATTGACTACAAAATTCTCCTCCTTGCCTTCAAGTCACTGAATGATCAAGCTCCCCTGTATCTCTCTGATCTTCTTCATCTCTATGTCCCAGCTCGCCAACTACGTTCGTCTTCTGATTCTCGTCTCCTTTCCATTCCCTCCATCCGTCTCAAATCTGCTGGCCAACGTTCTTTTTCTTGTCAAGCACCATCTCTGTGGAATTCTCTGCCTTCTCCTCTCCGACACTCCAACTCAGTCTCCTCATTCAAAACCTCTCTTAAAACCCATCTTTTTCCTGCTGCGCCCTAAATATTTGATCAGTTGTCTATCGTTGTGTGCACGTGAGGGAAGATTGAATTAAGAGGTTTGTGCTGTGTTTTGTGGTGCGTGTGTGTGTGTGTGCGTGTGTGTGTGTGTGTGTGTGTGTGTGTGTGTGTGTGTGTGTGTGTGTGTGTGTGTGTGTGTGTGTGTGTGTGTGTGTGTGTGTGTGTGTGTGTGTGTGTGTGTGTGTGTGTGAGCATGAATGTGTGCTTGTGTGTGTTTTGGTTTTGTGGGTTGTGTGTGCACGCATGTGTGTGTGTGTGTTTGTTTGTGTGCGTGTCTGTGTGTCTGTCTGCGTGCGTACGTTTTGTGTGAGGGTGTTTGTGTATGTGTGTTGGTGTATGTGGTCAGTCCATGCGGCTCGGTTGCTGTGGCTTACCGAATGGGGTATGAATGAGTTGGCGTCAATAATTGTGTGTTTATGTGTGTGTGTGTGTGTGTGTGTGTGTGTGTGTGTGTGTGTGTGCGTGCGTGCGTGTGTGTGTGTGTGTGTGCGTGCGTGCGTGTGTGTGTGTGTGCGTGTGTGTGTGTGTGTGTGTGTGTGTGTGTGTGTGTGTGTGTGCGTGTGTGTGTGTGCGTGTGTGTGTGTTAAGTGAGAGTTGAGAGAGAGAGAGAGAGAGAGAGAGAGAGAGAGAGAGTTGCTTTGCTGTTGCATATGCGCTGTTGGTGGTTGGTGTCACTCTTGAATCTTGTTTTTTGTTATCTGTTGATGAATAATTGATTGTAAAGCGCTTTGGGCTCATCTGAGGTAAAGCGCTATATAAATGTACTGTCATTATTATTATTATATAAACTCATAAACATTAAATTTACCTGGTGGTGAATTTTAATTTTACGTCCTCTCGACCTGGGAAGGCACATATGGGACATTTGTTAGTTGTGAAATAAAATAAAAGACGATACAAGAACAAAAGGGACGTATACACGTACACGAACATGGACAAAATATAGAAATATATGGGAA
>JAGGCT020000177.1:15000-17620 GCA_017654935.2 Phymorhynchus buccinoides
GAGAGAGAGAGAGAGAGACAGATACCGAGACAGAGACAGAGAGTATGGAAATGCAAAGCCTAGAAACAATAAATGTTTATAGGTAGTCGATAAGTTTACAACACGTGTTTATAATGAAACAAAACGTTTGCTCGTTTACATTTGGCCTTCTTTTGCATTGGTGGTTTTGTTAATAGCTTACGTGTTTCTTCCGGTACTTGTGCATGTGTGGGTGTTGGTTGTTTTGAATGGCATTGTGTTTGCATGTTTGCATAAGGTGTTGTTTGTTTTCAATTGACTGATAAGCTCGTTGCGTGTGTCGAGAGTTTCTATTTGGGACCCCCCCCAGTGTGTGTCTCGTGGTCTATGTGTGCGGCCTAGCGCGCGCGCGGTGCGTTCGTGCATGTGCGCGTTTGTGTGTTATGTGCACGTGCGTGCGTTGTGTTTTTGTGTGTGTGGCGTGCGTGTGCGTATTATATTATGTGAGTGCGTGTTACGTGTGTGTTGCTGTGTGCGAGCGGCATGCGCGTTCTGTGTGTATGCATTGCGTTTTGGGTAGAACGAAATGCCAGCGGACAGAAACTTTGAAACGACCCAGAGGCTCACATTGTTCATACGCATTTATTGCATATTGAAAGGGGACATAGCTTCAGTACTCTTCAGCCCTCGTTTTCGTTTCACTCATTATTTATGTGCATATCCTTCAATAATCGTTGAATGTACCCCCCATTAACTCTCTTTAAGTTCACATTTTGTATAATAGTTTGTGTTTTGTTGCGAGTGTTCCGAGTGGATTCACCGTGCACGCGTGGACTGCAAGACATAGAGGGCAGGGGGGGGGTGGGGGGGGGGAGGAGGGGAGGCGAAGTGGTTGTGACGGCCGTGAGAGGGGGAGAGAGGGTGGGAGCCGGGACTGACGCGATAGATAGAGATAAAGACATAAGGAGGGACGGAAGGAGAGAGAGAGGAGAGAGAGAGAGAGACGGAGAACGAGCGCAGAGAGAGAGAGACTGATGAAGATGAGGAGACGGAGAGAGAGGACAGACAGACAGAGACAGACAGACAGAGACAGACAGACAGAGAAGACAGAGAGAGAGAGAGACGGAAGGAGAAGGAGAAGAGAAGAAGAGAGGAGAGAGAGGAAAAGAGAGAGAGAGAGACGAGGAGAGAGAGAGGAGTGGGACGAGCGCGAGAGAGAGGCAGGAGGGACGAGATTGGATGAGAGAGGAGGGGAGATGAGAGGAGAGAGAAGAGACCACGCGAGGAGAATGGAGAGATGATGGGAGAATGATTAGATGACGAGAGAAGAGAGAAGGAGAGATCAAAGAGAGAGAGAGGATGGAGAGATGATTAGTCAGAGAGAGAGAGATGATGACCGAGGAAGAGAGAGAGAGAGGAGAGAGAGAGAGGAGGAGAGAGGGTCAAGAGGCCAGGGAGAGCCAGAGCGACCCGATAGAGAATACGAGGCAGAGACGAGAGAGAGGCAGAGACGAGAGGGAGCATTGAGAGGAGAGAGATGATGAGTGAGAGAGGACGAGAGTCGACGAGTAGAGAGAGGGGGAGAGGACTGAGGTGGCGGGAACGGAGAGGATGGCTGACAGAGAGGGAGAGAGAGGGAGAAAATGTGCTGATTTGGCTGGTGGAGGGGAAGACGAGAGGAGATAAGTGATGGAGAGAGAGAGGATGGGGAGGTGAGGCTGAGAGAGAGATGGAGAGAGAGAGCGAGGGATGAGAGGAGAGGAGAGCGTTTGAGAGGGAGGAAGTGAGAGTCTGAGAGGCGTGAGCAGGGAAGAGAGACGAGAGATGAGCGACGGAGATGATGAGAGAGAGATAGAACAGACAGACAGAGACAGACAGAGACCTACAGAAAAGAGACAATGCCAACAGAGGGAGAAGATGGTACACAGAGGGAGACAAGATACAGAGAAGAGATAGCTGAGAGAAAGAGGCAAGACGAAGATGAACGTGGAATGTTTTCTTGTTCATCTAGCCTGGTAACTTGGCTGTATTCTCGGTTGTTTTGATTGCTAACATTGCTGTTATATATATTTCCTGTTGCTGAAATAGGCCGTATTTGCTTAATTACTCATGCCTCTTTGCTTTGTTTTCGTTGAAGTTTGTGGTGGGGTTTGGGAGTAGATCTACTTTCGTTTGTCTGGTTCTTCATTCGTGCTGCCGAGAACATGGATGCAGAACATCCAAGAAAATCAATGTCATGGTGGACCCGGATTCAAATTAATGTCTTGATAACTTCCCTGCAGTGATAAGTTATCAGCGCTGTTAGCTTTGTGATCGTGTTGTTTGTGCATACGTTAGCACACACCACGGCTGTGCAGAGAGACGAGAGAGAGAGGAGGGGAGGAGATTGAGGAGATCGGAGGGGGGAAGATCGAGAAGAAAGGTGAGGAGAGGGAAGAGGGATAGAAGTGAAGGGCGGAAGGAAGGGTAGGAGCGGGGGAGGAGAAAAGGGAGATGTGATATTGATAGAGTTATACAGAGTATAGATGATGGAGAGTAGGAGAGACTATACTATACGGATTAGATGATAGATATATTAATGATTTATTTATATAATATACGTAGTTCTACTATATCTACTTTTTACTGCCTATTTAATATATCTTCTTCCTTTATATCTTTT
>JAGGCT020000177.1:18120-39664 GCA_017654935.2 Phymorhynchus buccinoides
GGTGTCGTTTTTTGTAGATGTTAAGAATCAAGCTATGATATTAAGATTAGATGAAGTATCCTCTATTATTTTATCCATTACAGCTCTCTCTCTCTCTCTCTTCTCTCTCAGATACGTCCTCTCTCTTCTCTCTCTCTCTCTCTCTCTCTCTCTCTCTCTCTCTCTCTCTCTCTCTCTTCTCTCTCATGTCTCTCTCATCTCTCTCTCATCTCTCTCTCCTCTCTCTCTCTCTCTTTCTCTCTCTCCGATAGGAGAGCGAACGATGGCTCGACGTTTCCAGCCTGTGTAGACTTATGAGCTACAGGGTACAATGACGGAGGTGTCATCAGCACTGTGTAGACTTATGAGCTACAGGGTACAATGACTGAGGTGTCATCAGCACTATGTAGACTTATGATCTACAGGGTGACAATGAGGAGGTGTCATCAGCACTATGTGACTTAGAGCTACAGTTGTACAATTATGGGAGGTGTCATCATCATATGTGAACTTATGAGTTACAGGGATGGAGGTGTCATCAGCACTATGTAGACTTATGAGCTACAGGGTACAATGATGGAGGTGTCATCAGCACTATGTAGACTTATGAGCTACAGAGTACAATGACGGAGGTGTCATCAGCACTATGTAGACTTATGAGCTACAGGGTACAATGAAGGAGGTGTCATCAGCACTATGTAGACTTATGAGCTACAGAGTACAAATGACGGCGGTGTCATCAGCACTGTTTGGAATTATGTGCTACAGGGTACAATGATGGAGGTGTCATCAGCACTATGTAGACTTATGAGCTACAGAGTACAATGACGGAGGTGTCATCAGCACTATGTAGACTTATGAGCTACAGGGTACAATGAAGGAGGTGTCATCAGCACTATGTAGACTTATGAGCTACAGAGTACAATGACGGAGGTGTCATCAGCACTGTGTAGACTTATGAGCTACAAGGGTACAGTGATGGAGGTGTCATGTTATGAATTGTGCTATATTCTTCCCTTCTTCCTCCTCCTTTTTGGAGGAACCCTCCCAGTGGACCACCCTGGGACAGAAAACGCTCAGAGCTATCAATGTTGGGGGTGGGGGGAACAGGAAAACATAATCAGCAGCACAGAGACAGAGAGATAGAGAGAGAGATGAGAAATGCGAGGAGAGAGAGAGAGGAAGAGGAGAGAGAGAGAGAGCGAGAGACAGGAGAGAGAGAGTGTGTGTGTTGTGTGTGTGTGTTGGTGTGTGTCTGGTGTGTGTGTGTGTCGTGTTGTGTGTGGGTGTGGTTGTGCGTGCGGCGTGTGCGCGTGCGGGCGTGCGTGTGTGTGTGTGTGTGTGTGTGTATGTTTTGTGTGTGTGTCGTGTGTGTGTGTGTGTGTGTGTGTGTGTGTGTGTGTGGTGTGTGGTGTGTGTGTGTGTTGTGTGAGAGAGAGAGAGAAGAGAGAGGAGGAGAGAGAGAGACAGAGTTGTTGTGTGTAATGCGTGTGCGTCTTGCGGTAAACTTGTTGTGGGCTGTGTTGTGTGTGTGTGTGTGTGGTATGTGTGTGTGTGTGTGCGTGTGTGTGTGGTGTGTGTGTGTGTGGTGTGTGTGTTTTTGTGTGTGCTGCGTGTTGTGTGTGCGTGCGTGTGTGTGGATGTGTGTGTGTGTGTGTGTGATTAGTGTGTGCGTGTGCGTGTTCCGTGTGCGTGTGTGCGTGTGCGTGTGAGAGAGGAGAGAGAGAGAGATGAGAGAGATAGAGAGCTAGAGAGATGAGAGAGAGAGGGATGAGAGAGAGAGGAGAGAGAGAGAGACAGAGAGAGAGAGAGACGAGAGAGAAACAGAACAGAGACCGAGAGACAGAGACAGAGAGACAGACAGAGAGAGTTTAGAGGTTCAAAGTTATTCCAGTGATGCTTATGACTACCTATTAGACAAAATAATATGTGAAATATTTGACACTGTGTGCGCGCATAAATATAAAACATGCACGTGCCAACAAAATAATTGACACAAAAGACACCACAAAACCACAGACGGTTGAGCAAATGGAACGAAACGTGAACAGAAAATGCATCCACTCATGCCCACACGTGCCCGTGAGCAAACAGAGAGAGAGAGACAGAGAGAGACTGGAAATATTGAAATATTCAATGATTGAGGCCCCGTTGGCCCATATCATTAGTGTTGAGAGAGAGACCTAACGACAGAGAGAGACAGAGACAGACTGAAGGTGAAGAGAAAAACAGTTACGTGTTTTGTTTCTCTCTTGGTCTTTCCAATTCCTTGTCAATCCCCTAAATTCTGTTCTTTTCTTTATGCATTATTCTGATGATGTTGTATTGCTTCATAATACCTCCAGTTTTGATCATTAGTTTATCACTTTGTTGGGCAGTCTCCATCTAGTCCAAGACACAGTGTCTTCTAGTCAATAAATAAGCACAGTCAGCTTTGAGCGTGGGGTTGCTCTGTTTGTCTTGCTGTGTGACTGAACTTTTATGTAGGCTCTTCTTCTTCTTCTTTCTTCTTAGCTTCTTTCATTCTCCTTCTTCTTCTCTTCTTCTTCTTTCTTCTTTCTCGTACTCTTCTCCTTCTTCTTCTTCTTCTTCTTCGTGATCGCCCAGACAGTGTTTCCATCCTATCAATTATGAGCACAGCTGCGTCATGCTGCCGCTATGCGCCTAACTTAAGAAATAGTTAGGCCTAGCAAGTCCAACTTCGGCTGTTGAAGGGAATCGTTTTTTTTGAAAGTGTTTCTTTGAAAAAAAGGCAGGAGAATGGACTGGTAAGGGGCAGAAGATAGTAGATGACAGTAAGGCAAAGGGAAAAGGCTGAGTCAGAGAGAGTGAGAGATTAGAGGAAGTTACAAGCACAGAACTTCCAGAAGGTGGTGGAGAACTATTTATACAAAAGACCCCCGGTATCCCCACGGGGGACGTAGTCCTATTGGATACTGAACACTAAGTCTGGTTTTAAACCAAGAGAGAAACAGACAACAGACAGACGGCAAAGACAGACGGATAAACTCAACCAAAAAGACCAACTGTGTTTTTAATAACACATACCACTCAGACGAATTACACAAAAGTGCAGGGAAGAGAGACAGTGACGAGACAGATACTAACAGACAGAGAGAGAGAGACAGACAGACAAAGAGAGAAGTATGTTGCGATAGAAAAGGAGACACGATAGTAATCAGGGATGTAGACAAGGTAATAAGGGGAAATGTGGAATGAAAAAACGGGACAAGAAAAGAGAAGAAGATTGTGTCAGTGCAAGTGGGAAGGGGACAGTTGTCTTAGGGGTGAAAGATGAACAAAGGCCATTTCCTTCAAAGGGTATGGAGTGACTATTGCGCATGACCCGGGGTTTCAGTGGAAATCGTCTAAGAGAGACAGGACACGATTTGTCGTCTGTATGATTATTTCAAATGACCAATGTACATCTACATTAACAGCCTATGTCCTCTATGTCATCATCAACATCCCTAATAACATCTTAATTACATTTGACGATGTTACTATGAACAGCAGCAGCAACTTCGTCGTCGTCGTCATCATCATTGTCATCTGCACACTTTCCTCTTCATAACAATTCATCTTCATCCACAACATCTTCGTCATTATCATCGATCTTCGTGAATGTTGTAATTATTGATAGCACCGAGTTTTAGATTTTGTCATTGTCGGCTCGGAACAAGAGCAGCAAACGCTTCCCCCTCCTTTTATTTTGTTTTTCTCCCAACCAAATCAACCTTTCCGTCGCGACTATCGTCAGAAGTGGCGTCTGCGACGTATTACTCCAGATCCAGATCCAGATCCAGAACCAGATCCAGAACCATTCTCTCCTATTTTAAATTTACCCTGCCTTTGTCTCTTTCCTTTACCACCCCTCTTCTTTTTCTATGCCCTCCCACTCGCAACATACCCCGAACCTCTGGGCCTCTTCCACTAGCCGTTCACATTTTTTTGTTTTCTTGGAGCCATCGATTTTTCTCTTTTGGACTTTCTTTGCTTGATCTGGTTTTGCTGGTATATCACATGGTGTCTGTGTTGCATGTTGGAAGTCATCGATGTCTTGGTGTTATCACATGGTGTCTGTGTTGCATGTTGGAAGCCATCGAGGTGCTGGTTTTATGACATGGTGTCTGTGTTGCATGTTGGAAGCCATCGATGTGCTGGTGTTATCACATGGTGTCTGTGTTGTATGTTGGAAGCCATCGAGGTGCTGGTTTTATGACATGGTGTCTGTGTTGCATGTTGGAAGCCATCGATGTGCTGGTGTTATCACATGGTGTCTGTGTTGTATGTTGGAAGCCATCGAGGTGCTGGTGTTATGACATGGTGTCTGTGTTGCATGTTGGAAGCCATCGAGGTGCTGGTGTTATCACATGGTGTCTGTGTTGCATGTTGGAAGCCATCGATGTGCTGGTGTTATCACATGGTGTCTGTGTTGCATGTTGGAAGCCATCGAGGTGCTGGTGTTATCACATGGTGTCTGTGTTGCATGTTGGAAGCCATCGATGTGCTGGTGTTATCACATGGTGTCTGTGTTGCATGTTGGAAGCCATCGAGGTGCTGGTGTTATCACATGGTGTCTGTGTTGCATGTTGGAAGCCATCGAGGTGCTGGTGTTATCACATGGTGTCTGTGTTGCATGTTGGAAGCCATCGAGGTGCTGGTGTTATCACATGGTGTCTGTGTTGCATGTTGGAAGCCATCGAGGTGCTGGTGTTATCACATGGTGTCTGTGTTGCATGTTGGAAGCCATCGAGGTGCTGGTGTTATGACATGGTGTCTGTGTTGCATGTTGGAAGCCATCGAGGTGCTGGTGTTATCACATGGTGTCTGTGTTGCATGTTGGAAGCCATCGAGGTGCTGGTGTTATCACATGGTGTCTGTGTTGCATGTTGGAAGCCATCGAGGTGCTGGTGTTATCACATGGTGTCTGTGTTGCATGTTGGAAGCCATCGAGGTGCTGGTATTATGACATGGTGTCTGTGTTGCATGTTGGAAGCCATCGAGGTGCTGGTGTTATCACATGGTGTCTGTGTTGCATGTTGGAAGCCATCGAGGTGCTGGTGTTATCACATGGTGTCTGTGTTGCATGTTGGAAGCCATCGATGGTGCTGGTTTTATCACATGGTGTCTGTGTTGCATGTTGGAAGCCATCGAGGTGCTGGTATTATCACATGGTGTCTGTGTTGCATGTTGGAAGCCATCGAGGTGCTGGTGTTATCACATGGTGTCTGTGTTGCATGTTGGAAGCCATCGAGGTGCTGGTGTTATCACATGGTGTCTGTGTTGCATGTTGGAAGCCATCGAGGTGCTGGTGTTATCACATGGTGTCTGTGTTGCATGTTGGAAGCCATCGAGGTGCTGGTATTATCACATGGTGTCTGTGTTGCATGTTGGAAGCCATCGAGGTGCTGGTATTATCACATGGTGTCTGTGCTGTGCATGTATGGAGCCATCGATGCGTCGCTGGTGCCGAGTATCACCTGGTGTCTGTGTTGCATGTTGGAAGCCATCGAGGTGCTGGTATTATCACATGGTGTCTGTGTTGCATGTTGGAAGCCATCGAGGTGCTGGTGTTATCACATGGTGTCTGTGTTGTATGTTGGAAGCCATCGAGGTGCTGGTGTTATCACATGGTGTCTGTGTTGCATGTTGGAAGCCATCGAGGTGCTGGTGTTATCACATGGTGTCTGTGTTGCATGTTGGAAGCCATCGAGGTGCTGGTGTTATCACATGGTGTCTGTGTTGCATGTTGGAAGCCATCGAGGTGCTGGTGTTATCACATGGTGTCTGTGTTGCATGTTGGAAGCCATCGAGGTGCTGGTGTTATCACATGGTATCTGTGTTGCATGTTGGAAGCCATCATCGAGGTGCTGGTGTTATCACATGGTGTCTGTGTTGCATGTTGGAAGCCATCGAGGTGCTGGTGTTATCACATGGTGTCTGTGTTGCATGTTGGAAGCCATCGAGGTGCTGGTGTTATCACATGGTGTCTGTGTTGTTTTGCATGTTGGAAGCCATCGAGGTGCTGGTGTTATCACATGGTGTCTGTGTTGCATGTTGGAAGCCATCGAGGTGCTGGTGTTATCACATGGTGTCTGTGTTGCATGTTGGAAGCCATCGAGGTGCTGGTATTATCACATGGTGTCTGTGTTGCATGTTGGAAGCCATCGAGGTGCTGGTGTTATCACATGGTGTCTGTGTTGCATGTTGGAAGCCATCGAGGTGCTGGTATTATCACATGGTGTCTGTGTTGCATGTTGGAAGCCATCGAGGTGCTGGTGTTATCACATGGTGTCTGTGTTGCATGTTGGAAGCCATCGAGGTGCTGGTGTTATCACATGGTGTCTGTGTTGCATGTTGGAAGCCATCGAGGTGCTGGTGTTATCACATGGTGTCTGTGTTGCATGTTGGAAGCCATCGAGGTGCTGGTTTTATGACATGGTGTCTGTGTTGCATGTTGGAAGTCATCGATGTCTTGGTGTTATCACATGGTGTCTGTGTTGTATGTTGGAAGCCATCGAGGTGCTGGTATTATCACATGGTGTCTGTGTTGCATGTTGGAAGCCATCGAGGTGCTGGTATTATCACATGGTGTCTGTGTTGCATGTTGGAAGCCATCGAGGTGCTGGTGTTATCACATGGTGTCTGTGTTGCATGTTGGAAGCCATCGAGGTGCTGGTGTTATCACATGGTGTCTGTGTTGCATGTTGGAAGCCATCGAGGTGCTGGTGTTATCACATGGTGTCTGTGTTGCATGTTGGAAGCCATCGAGGTGCTGGTGTTATCACATGGTGTCTGTGTTGCATGTTGGAAGCCATCGAGGTGCTGGTGTTATCACATGGTGTCTGTGTTGCATGTTGGAAGCCATCGAGGTGCTGGTGTTATCACATGGTGTCTGTGTTGCATGTTGGAAGCCATCGAGGTGCTGGTGTTATCACATGGTGTCTGTGTTGCATGTTGGAAGCCATCGAGGTGCTGGTGTTATCACATGGTGTCTGTGTTGCATGTTGGAAGCCATCGAGGTGCTGGTGTTATCACATGGTGTCTGTGTTGCATGTTGGAAGCCATCGAGGTGCTGGTGTTATGACATGGTGTCTGTGTTGCATGTTGGAAGCCATCGAGGTGCTGGTGTTATCACATGGTGTCTGTGTTGCATGTTGGAAGCCATCGAGGTGCTGGTGTTATCACATGGTGTCTGTGTTGCATGTTGGAAGCCATCGAGGTGCTGGTATTATCACATGGTGTCTGTGTTGCATGTTGGAAGCCATCGAGGTGCTGGTGTTATCACATGGTGTCTGTGTTGCATGTTGGAAGCCATCGAGGTGCTGGTTTTATCACATGGTGTCTGTGTTGCATGTTGGAAGCCATCGACGGGTGCTGGTGTTATCACATGGTGTCTGTGTTGCATGTTGGAAGCCATCGAGGTGCTGGTGTTATCACATGGTGTCTGTGTTGCATGTTGGAAGCCATCGAGGTGCTGGTGTTATCACATGGTGTCTGTGTTGCATGTTGGAAGCCATCGAGGTGCTGGTGTTATCACATGGTGTCTGTGTTGCATGTTGGAAGCCATCGAGGTGCTGGTGTTATCACATGGTGTCTGTGTTGCATGTTGGAAGCCATCGAGGTGCTGGTGTTATCACATGGTGTCTGTGTTGCATGTTGGAAGCCATCGAGGTGCTGGTGTTATCACATGGTGTCTGTGTTGCATGTTGGAAGCCATCGAGGTGCTGGTATTATCACATGGTGTCTGTGTTGCATGTTGGAAGCCATCGAGGTGCTGGTGTTATCACATGGTGTCTGTGTTGCATGTTGGAAGCCATCGAGGTGCTGGTGTTATCACATGGTGTCTGTGTTGCATGTTGGAAGCCATCGAGGTGCTGGTGTTATCACATGGTGTCTGTGTTGCATGTTGGAAGCCATCGAGGTGCTGGTGTTATCACATGGTGTCTGTGTTGCATGTTGGAAGCCATCGAGGTGCTGGTATTATCACATGGTGTCTGTGTTGCATGTTGGAAGCCATCGAGGTGCTGGTGTTATCACATGGTGTCTGTGTTGCATGTTGGAAGCCATCGAGGTGCTGGTGTTATCACATGGTGTCTGTGTTGCATGTTGGAAGCCATCGAGGTGCTGGTGTTTATGCACATGGTGTCTGTGTTGCATGTTGGAAGCCATCGAGGTGCTGGTGTTATGACATGGTGTCTGTGTTGCATGTTGGAAGCCATCGAGGTGCTGGTGTTATCACATGGTGTCTGTGTTGCATGTTGGAAGCCATCGAGGTGCTGGTGTTATCACATGGTGTCTGTGTTGCATGTTGGAAGCCATCGAGGTGCTGGTGTTATCACATGGTGTCTGTGTTGCATGTTGGAAGCCATCGAGGTGCTGGTGTTATCACATGGTGTCTGTGTTGCATGTTGGAAGCCATCGAGGTGCTGGTGTTATCACATGGTGTCTGTGTTGCATGTTGGAAGCCATCGAGGTGCTGGTGTTATCACATGGTGTCTGTGTTGCATGTTGGAAGCCATCGAGGTGCTGGTGTTATCACATGGTGTCTGTGTTGCATGTTGGAAGCCATCGAGGTGCTGGTGTTATCACATGGTGTCTGTGTTGCATGTTGGAAGCCATCGAGGTGCTGGTGTTATCACATGGTATCTGTGTTGCATGTTGGAAGCCATCGAGGTGCTGGTGTTATCACATGGTGTCTGTGTTGCATGTTGGAAGCCATCGAGGTGCTGGTGTTATCACATGGTGTCTGTGTTGCATGTTGGAAGCCATCGAGGTGCTGGTGTTATCACATGGTGTCTGTGTTGCATGTTGGAAGCCATCGAGGTGCTGGTGTTATCACATGGTGTCTGTGTTGCATGTTGGAAGCCATCGAGGTGCTGGTGTTATCACATGGTGTCTGTGTTGCATGTTGGAAGCCATCGAGGTGCTGGTGTTATCACATGGTGTCTGTGTTGCATGTTGGAAGCCATCGAGGTGCTGGTGTTATCACATGGTGTCTGTGTTGCATGTTGGAAGCCATCGAGGTGCTGGTGTTATCACATGGTGTCTGTGTTGCATGTTGGAAGCCATCGAGGTGCTGGTTTTATCACATGGTGTCTGTGTTGCATGTTGGAAGCCATCGAGGTGCTGGTGTTATCACATGGTGTCTGTGTTGCATGTTGGAAGCCATCGAGGTGCTGGTGTTATCACATGGTGTCTGTGTTGCATGTTGGAAGCCATCGAGGTGCTGGTGTTATCACATGGTGTCTGTGTTGCATGTTGGAAGCCATCGAGGTGCTGGTGTTATCACATGGTGTCTGTGTTGCATGTTGGAAGCCATCGAGGTGCTGGTGTTATCACATGGTGTCTGTGTTGCATGTTGGAAGCCATCGAGGTGCTGGTGTTATCACATGGTGTCTGTGTTGCATGTTGGAAGCCATCGAGGTGCTGGTGTTATCACATGGTGTCTGTGTTGCATGTTGGAAGCCATCGAGGTGCTGGTTTTATCACATGGTGTCTGTGTTGCATGTTGGAAGTCATCGATGTCTTGGTGTTATCACATGGTGTCTGTGTTGTATGTTGGAAGCCATCGAGGTGCTGGTTTTATGACATGGTGTCTGTGTTGCATGTTGGAAGCCATCGAGGTGCTGGTGTTATCACATGGTGTCTGTGTTGCATGTTGGAAGCCATCGAGGTGCTGGTGTTATCACATGGTGTCTGTGTTGCATGTTGGAAGCCATCGAGGTGCTGGTGTTATCACATGGTGTCTGTGTTGCATGTTGGAAGCCATCGAGGTGCTGGTGTTATCACATGGTGTCTGTGTTGCATGTTGGAAGCCATCGAGGTGCTGGTGTTATCACATGGTGTCTGTGTTGCATGTTGGAAGCCATCGAGGTGCTGGTGTTATCACATGGTGTCTGTGTTGCATGTTGGAAGCCATCGAGGTGCTGGTGTTATCACATGGTGTCTGTGTTGCATGTTGGAAGCCATCGAGGTGCTGGTGTTATCACATGGTGTCTGTGTTGCATGTTGGAAGCCATCGAGGTGCTGGTGTTATCACATGGTGTCTGTGTTGCATGTTGGAAGCCATCGAGGTGCTGGTGTTATCACATGGTGTCTGTGTTGCATGTTGGAAGCCATCGAGGTGCTGGTGTTATCACATGGTGTCTGTGTTGCATGTTGGAAGCCATCGAGGTGCTGGTGTTATCACATGGTGTCTGTGTTGCATGTTGGAAGCCATCGAGGTGCTGGTGTTATCACATGGTGTCTGTGTTGCATGTTGGAAGCCATCGAGGTGCTGGTATTATCACATGGTGTCTGTGTTGCATGTTGGAAGCCATCGAGGTGCTGGTGTTATCACATGGTGTCTGTGTTGCATGTTGGAAGCCATCGAGGTGCTGGTGTTATCACATGGTGTCTGTGTTGCATGTTGGAAGCCATCGAGGTGCTGGTGTTATCACATGGTGTCTGTGTTGCATGTTGGAAGCCATCGAGGTGCTGGTGTTATCACATGGTGTCTGTGTTGCATGTTGGAAGCCATCGAGGTGCTGGTGTTATCACATGGTGTCTGTGTTGCATGTTGGAAGCCATCGATGTGCTGGTGTTATCACATGGTGTCTGTGTTGCATGTTGGAAGCCATCGAGGTGCTGGTGTTATCACATGGTGTCTGTGTTGCATGTTGGAAGCCATCGAGGTGCTGGTGTTATCACATGGTGTCTGTGTTGCATGTTGGAAGCCATCGAGGTGCTGGTGTTATCACATGGTGTCTGTGTTGCATGTTGGAAGCCATCGAGGTGCTGGTGTTATCACATGGTGTCTGTGTTGCATGTTGGAAGCCATCGAGGTGCTGGTGTTATCACATGGTGTCTGTGTTGCATGTTGGAAGCCATCGAGGTGCTGGTGTTATCACATGGTGTCTGTGTTGCATGTTGGAAGCCATCGAGGTGCTGGTGTTATCACATGGTGTCTGTGTTGCATGTTGGAAGCCATCGAGGTGCTGGTGTTATCACATGGTGTCTGTGTTGCATGTTGGAAGCCATCGAGGTGCTGGTGTTATCACATGGTGTCTGTGTTGCATGTTGGAAGCCATCGAGGTGCTGGTGTTATCACATGGTGTCTGTGTTGCATGTTGGAAGCCATCGAGGTGCTGGTGTTATCACATGGTGTCTGTGTTGCATGTTGGAAGCCATCGAGGTGCTGGTGTTATCACATGGTGTCTGTGTTGCATGTTGGAAGCCATCGAGGTGCTGGTGTTATCACATGGTGTCTGTGTTGCATGTTGGAAGCCATCGAGGTGCTGGTGTTATCACATGGTGTCTGTGTTGCATGTTGGAAGCCATCGAGGTGCTGGTGTTATCACATGGTGTCTGTGTTGCATGTTGGAAGCCATCGAGGTGCTGGTTTTATCACATGGTGTCTGTGTTGCATGTTGGAAGCCATCGAGGTGCTGGTGTTATCACATGGTGTCTGTGTTGCATGTTGGAAGCCATCGAGGTGCTGGTGTTATCACATGGTGTCTGTGTTGCATGTTGGAAGCCATCGAGGTGCTGGTGTTATCACATGGTGTCTGTGTTGCATGTTGGAAGCCATCGAGGTGCTGGTATTATGACATGGTGTCTGTGTTGCATGTTGGAAGCCATCGAGGTGCTGGTGTTATCACATGGTGTCTGTGTTGCATGTTGGAAGCCATCGAGGTGCTGGTGTTATCACATGGTGTCTGTGTTGCATGTTGGAAGCCATCGAGGTGCTGGTATTATCACATGGTGTCTGTGTTGCATGTTGGAAGCCATCGAGGTGCTGGTGTTATCACATGGTGTCTGTGTTGCATGTTGGAAGCCATCGAGGTGCTGGTATTATCACATGGTGTCTGTGTTGCATGTTGGAAGCCATCGAGGTGCTGGTGTTATCACATGGTGTCTGTGTTGCATGTTGGAAGCCATCGAGGTGCTGGTGTTATCACATGGTGTCTGTGTTGCATGTTGGAAGCCATCGAGGTGCTGGTGTTATCACATGGTGTCTGTGTTGCATGTTGGAAGCCATCGAGGTGCTGGTGTTATCACATGGTGTCTGTGTTGCATGTTGGAAGCCATCGAGGTGCTGGTGTTATCACATGGTGTCTGTGTTGCATGTTGGAAGCCATCGAGGTGCTGGTGTTATCACATGGTGTCTGTGTTGCATGTTGGAAGCCATCGAGGTGCTGGTGTTATCACATGGTGTCTGTGTTGCATGTTGGAAGCCATCGAGGTGCTGGTGTTATCACATGGTGTCTGTGTTGCATGTTGGAAGCCATCGAGGTGCTGGTATTATCACATGGTGTCTGTGTTGCATGTTGGAAGCCATCGAGGTGCTGGTGTTATCACATGGTGTCTGTGTTGCATGTTGGAAGCCATCGAGGTGCTGGTGTTATCACATGGTGTCTGTGTTGCATGTTGGAAGCCATCGAGGTGCTGGTGTTATCACATGGTGTCTGTGTTGCATGTTGGAAGCCATCGAGGTGCTGGTGTTATCACATGGTGTCTGTGTTGCATGTTGGAAGCCATCGAGGTGCTGGTATTATCACATGGTGTCTGTGTTGCATGTTGGAAGCCATCGAGGTGCTGGTGTTATCACATGGTGTCTGTGTTGCATGTTGGAAGCCATCGAGGTGCTGGTGTTATCACATGGTGTCTGTGTTGCATGTTGGAAGCCATCGAGGTGCTGGTGTTATCACATGGTGTCTGTGTTGCATGTTGGAAGCCATCGAGGTGCTGGTGTTATCACATGGTGTCTGTGTTGCATGTTGGAAGCCATCGATGTGCTGGTGTTATCACATGGTGTCTGTGTTGCATGTTGGAAGCCATCGAGGTGCTGGTATTATCACATGGTGTCTGTGTTGCATGTTGGAAGCCATCGAGGTGCTGGTGTTATCACATGGTGTCTGTGTTGCATGTTGGAAGCCATCGAGGTGCTGGTGTTATCACATGGTGTCTGTGTTGCATGTTGGAAGCCATCGAGGTGCTGGTGTTATCACATGGTGTCTGTGTTGCATGTTGGAAGCCATCGAGGTGCTGGTGTTATCACATGGTGTCTGTGTTGCATGTTGGAAGCCATCGAGGTGCTGGTGTTATCACATGGTGTCTGTGTTGCATGTTGGAAGCCATCGAGGTGCTGGTGTTATCACATGGTGTCTGTGTTGCATGTTGGAAGCCATCGAGGTGCTGGTGTTATCACATGGTGTCTGTGTTGCATGTTGGAAGCCATCGAGGTGCTGGTGTTATCACATGGTGTCTGTGTTGCATGTTGGAAGCCATCGATGTGCTGGTGTTATCACATGGTGTCTGTGTTGCATGTTGGAAGCCATCGAGGTGCTGGTATTATCACATGGTGTCTGTGTTGCATGTTGGAAGCCATCGAGGTGCTGGTGTTATCACATGGTGTCTGTGTTGCATGTTGGAAGCCATCGAGGTGCTGGTGTTATCACATGGTGTCTGTGTTGCATGTTGGAAGCCATCGAGGTGCTGGTGTTATCACATGGTGTCTGTGTTGCATGTTGGAAGCCATCGAGGTGCTGGTATTATCACATGGTGTCTGTGTTGCATGTTGGAAGCCATCGAGGTGCTGGTGTTATCACATGGTGTCTGTGTTGTATGTTGGAAGCCATCGAGGTGCTGGTTTTATCACATGGTGTCTGTGTTGCATGTTGGAAGCCATCGAGGTGCTGGTGTTATCACATGGTGTCTGTGTTGCATGTTGGAAGCCATCGAGGTGCTGGTGTTATCACATGGTGTCTGTGTTGCATGTTGGAAGCCATCGAGGTGCTGGTGTTATCACATGGTGTCTGTGTTGCATGTTGGAAGCCATCGAGGTGCTGGTGTTATCACATGGTGTCTGTGTTGCATGTTGGAAGCCATCGAGGTGCTGGTGTTATCACATGGTGTCTGTGTTGCATGTTGGAAGCCATCGAGGTGCTGGTGTTATCACATGGTGTCTGTGTTGCATGTTGGAAGCCATCGAGGTGCTGGTGTTATCACATGGTGTCTGTGTTGCATGTTGGAAGCCATCGAGGTGCTGGTGTTATCACATGGTGTCTGTGTTGCATATTGGAAGCCATCGAGGTGCTGGTGTTATCACATGGTGTCTGTGTTGCATGTTGGAAGCCATCGAGGTGCTGGTGTTATCACATGGTGTCTGTGTTGCATGTTGGAAGCCATCGAGGTGCTGGTGTTATCACATGGTGTCTGTGTTGCATGTTGGAAGCCATCGATGTGCTGGTGTTATCACATGGTGTCTGTGTTGCATGTTGGAAGCCATCGAGGTGCTGGTGTTATCACATGGTGTCTGTGTTGCATGTTGGAAGCCATCGAGGTGCTGGTGTTATCACATGGTGTCTGTGTTGCATGTTGGAAGCCATCGAGGTGCTGGTGTTATCACATGGTGTCTGTGTTGCATGTTGGAAGCCATCGAGGTGCTGGTGTTATCACATGGTGTCTGTGTTGCATGTTGGAAGCCATCGAGGTGCTGGTGTTATCACATGGTGTCTGTGTTGCATGTTGGAAGCCATCGAGGTGCTGGTGTTATCACATGGTGTCTGTGTTGCATGTTGGAAGCCATCGAGGTGCTGGTGTTATCACATGGTGTCTGTGTTGCATGTTGGAAGCCATCGAGGTGCTGGTGTTATCACATGGTGTCTGTGTTGCATGTTGGAAGCCATCGAGGTGCTGGTGTTATCACATGGTGTCTGTGTTGCATGTTGGAAGCCATCGAGGTGCTGGTGTTATCACATGGTGTCTGTGTTGCATGTTGGAAGCCATCGAGGTGCTGGTGTTATCACATGGTGTCTGTGTTGCATGTTGGAAGCCATCGAGGTGCTGGTGTTATCACATGGTGTCTGTGTTGCATGTTGGAAGCCATCGAGGTGCTGGTGTTATCACATGGTGTCTGTGTTGCATGTTGGAAGCCATCGAGGTGCTGGTGTTATCACATGGTGTCTGTGTTGCATGTTGGAAGCCATCGAGGTGCTGGTGTTATCACATGGTGTCTGTGTTGCATGTTGGAAGCCATCGAGGTGCTGGTGTTATCACATGGTGTCTGTGTTGTATGTTGGAAGCCATCGAGGTGCTGGTTTTATCACATGGTGTCTGTGTTGCATGTTGGAAGCCATCGAGGTGCTGGTGTTATCACATGGTGTCTGTGTTGCATGTTGGAAGCCATCGAGGTGCTGGTATTATCACATGGTGTCTGTGTTGCATGTTGGAAGCCATCGAGGTGCTGGTGTTATCACATGGTGTCTGTGTTGCATGTTGGAAGCCATCGAGGTGCTGGTTTTATCACATGGTGTCTGTGTTGCATGTTGGAAGCCATCGAGGTGCTGGTGTTATCACATGGTGTCTGTGTTGCATGTTGGAAGCCATCGAGGTGCTGGTGTTATCACATGGTGTCTGTGTTGCATGTTGGAAGCCATCGAGGTGCTGGTGTTATCACATGGTGTCTGTGTTGCATGTTGGAAGCCATCGACGTGCTGGTGTTATCACATGGTGTCTGTGTTGCATGTTGGAAGCCATCGAGGTGCTGGTGTTATCACATGGTGTCTGTGTTGCATGTTGGAAGCCATCGAGGTGCTGGTGTTATCACATGGTGTCTGTGTTGCATGTTGGAAGCCATCGAGGTGCTGGTGTTATCACATGGTGTCTGTGTTGCATGTTGGAAGCCATCGAGGTGCTGGTGTTATCACATGGTGTCTGTGTTGCATGTTGGAAGCCATCGAGGTGCTGGTGTTATCACATGGTGTCTGTGTTGCATGTTGGAAGCCATCGAGGTGCTGGTATTATCACATGGTGTCTGTGTTGCATGTTGGAAGCCATCGAGGTGCTGGTGTTATCACATGGTGTCTGTGTTGCATGTTGGAAGCCATCGAGGTGCTGGTATTATCACATGGTGTCTGTGTTGCATGTTGGAAGCCATCGAGGTGCTGGTGTTATCACATGGTGTCTGTGTTGCATGTTGGAAGCCATCGAGGTGCTGGTGTTATCACATGGTGTCTGTGTTGCATGTTGGAAGCCATCGAGGTGCTGGTGTTATCACATGGTGTCTGTGTTGCATGTTGGAAGCCATCGAGGTGCTGGTGTTATCACATGGTGTCTGTGTTGCATGTTGGAAGCCATCGAGGTGCTGGTGTTATCACATGGTGTCTGTGTTGCATGTTGGAAGCCATCGAGGTGCTGGTGTTATCACATGGTGTCTGTGTTGCATGTTGGAAGCCATCGAGGTGCTGGTGTTATCACATGGTGTCTGTGTTGCATGTTGGAAGCCATCGAGGTGCTGGTGTTATCACATGGTGTCTGTGTTGCATGTTGGAAGCCATCGAGGTGCTGGTGTTATCACATGGTGTCTGTGTTGCATGTTGGAAGCCATCGACGTGCTGGTGTTATCACATGGTGTCTGTGTTGCATGTTGGAAGCCATCGAGGTGCTGGTTTTATCACATGGTGTCTGTGTTGCATGTTGGAAGCCATCGAGGTGCTGGTTTTATGACATGGTGTCTGTGTTGCATGTTGGAAGCCATCAGGTGATGGTGTTGATCACATGGTGTCTGTGCTTGCATGTTATCACATGGTGTCATGCGTGTGTGTTGTATGTTGGAAGCCATCGAGGTGCTGGTGTTATCACATGGTGTCTGTGTTGCATGTTGGAAGCCATCGAGGTGCTGGTGTTATCACATGGTGTCTGTGTTGCATGTTGGAAGCCATCGAGGTGCTGGTGTTATCACATGGTGTCTGTGTTGCATGTTGGAAGCCATCGAGGTGCTGGTGTTATCACATGGTGTCTGTGTTGCATGTTGGAAGCCATCGAGGTGCTGGTGTTATCACATGGTGTCTGTGTTGCATGTTGGAAGCCATCGAGGTGCTGGTGTTATCACATGGTGTCTGTGTTGCATGTTGGAAGCCATCGAGGTGCTGGCAGCGCTGCGTGTTTTGGGGCGAGATGTTAGGGATCAGCTTTTTGTTACTTCACTGCGTTGCATGTTGGAAACTATAAAACTGTTGACAGATATTTGTATTTGTGTGTGGCTTTTTTTATATGTTTTCTGGTAAATGATTCTTTGCATTTTTTGTAACTAATCTTTCCTGATTGCAAAGCAATGGCGAGACAGTTTCAAAATAAGAGAAGACAAACAGGAGAAATAACAATATAGTAAGCTGCATCGAAGAATGTGTTTAGATTGCAAACCATCTGATAAAAAGAATGAATATAGAGGCGAAGGAAGAGGAGGAAGACAACGACGACAACGATGGTGTTGATGATGACGACGAGGATGAGGAGGGGGGAAATAACACAGAACAGAATAACAACAACATATAAGTATCTCAAGAATAAGACAAGAAAATAAAGTATGGAACAAGCTTAGAAAGAGAGAGAGAGGAGAGAGAGAGAGGAGAGAGAGAGAGAGAGGAGAGAGAAGAGAGAGAGAGATAGAGAGAGAGAGAGAGAGGAGATTGTGAGAGAGAGAGAGATAGAGAGAGAGAGAGAGAGAGAGAGAGCGAGATAGGAGAGAGAGAGAGAGAGACAGAGAGAGCCAAGGAGAGAGAGAGAGAGAGATAGAGATAGAGAAGAGAGAGAGAGAAGAGGAAGAGAGAGAGAGAGTAGGAGAGAGATAGTGAGAGAGAGAAAGAGAGAGAGAGAGAGAGTGAAGAGAGTAGAGGAGAGAGAGAGAGAAGAGGAAGGAGAGAGAGTAGGCGAGAGAGAGAGAGAGAGAGACAGATTACCCAGAGAGTAGAGAGACAGAGAGAGGGGAGGAGACGTAGAGAGACCAGTGCGCCAGATCACCATCAAGAACGTAAATAACAGACAAAAAGAAAAAAGTCCAATAAAATGAGGGAGAAAAAACGCAATGAACAAATAAAACAAATATAAAAAAAAAACGCCTGTAAAAAAAAAAAACAGAAAACTCTCGGGGAACGAAAACAAATCCCGTTTTTGGAGGAGCTACGTGCTTGGCAAAAACGTAGGCACTAAAGGGGCCCTAGAGTTTATAAAGTTTTTCCTGTTCCTACAGTAATAGCGCGCCCCCTACAGAGGCAAGGGGAGACTAGCCGGATGATCTATGATATGACGCCTGAACATGAGAAAGGTTTTCCAAAGAGCAGACAATCCGTCTGAGAGACTGGTTATTATAATGTCGCAACAACCAGCAGACAAGCAGACTTAACAGATGAGGGATATAATCGGTTGGCCACGCGCCAGGCGATAATGGCAATATAAGGGGGGTGGTGGGGGAAATATGGAGAGCGATAAGATAATATATAGGAAATATGTGGGGGGTTTGTTAAAAGAGAGAAAAAGAAAGCAACACACCCAAAACAGGACACAAGCAACAAACTATGCTAATAACTAAAGGAAAGTGAGAGAAGAGAGATGAGAGGAGAGAGGAGAGATGAGAGAGGGCGGAGAGGGTGAGACGAGAGAAGAGAGAGAGATGTAGGAGAGAAGAGAGAGAGAATGGGAGAGTGGTTGAGAGAGGGAGGAGAGGATCGAAGAGGGAAGAAAAAAGAAAAACGGGAAAAAAGAAAAAAAAGAGGAAAAGAAAAAGAAAAAAAAAAAAAAAAGAAAAAAAGAAAAAAAAGAAAAAAAAAAAAACAAAACAAAAAAAAAAAAAAAAAAAAAAAAAAAAAAAAAAAAAAAAAAAAAAAAAAAAAAAAAACAAAAAAAAAAAAAAAAAAAAAAAAGGATGTTTCTATACATGAGAAAGAGGAGTATAAAGAAAAAAAGAGGGGAGAAGAGTAGGAGAGCACATGTCTCGGAGGAGGGAGTAGATGAGTATGAGTGCGAGGAAGCGTGCGTGTATGAGTGTATTAAAGAGACGAGCGAGAGCATGTACGTGTGTCTATGTATGTGAGAGCGTGTACGCGCGTGAGGGAGGGAGAGAGACTGGGAGTGAGTGACTGAGGGGATGTGGAGTGTTGAGAGAACGAGCGTGCGTGAATATGAGAGTGTATGAGTGCGTGTGTGAGTGTGAGAGGTGGGAGTGAGTGGTGTGGTGAGTGTGAGAGTGTGTGTTTGTGTGAGTGTAGACCAGAGCGAGTGTGTTGTGGAGAGCACAGGGGAAGGTGTGTATGTTAAGGGAAAAAAGAACCCCTTTTGTGCCGAGCTAGAGTGAGAGGGGGGGGGGGGAGGGGAGTGTACTGTGAGGAGAGAGCGAGGCTACATTGTGAATGAGACTGTACGATCGGAGAGAGAGAAGACGCTGCTTCCAGCGAGGAGAGAGGAGATGAGAGAGAGCGGAGAGAGAGACGGAGGGACCGAGAAGTTTGCAGAGAAAGTTAGCATGTTAATTGACTGAAGAGAGAGAGGAGGCTTACGAGAGGGACAAATGGTTGACCATCAGAAGTTTGAATGATTGAAAGAAAAGAAAGAACGAGGGAAACTTAAAGCAACAAGACAAGATAAGCAAAAACACTAAGAAACATACCCCAAATACTTCGCATATAGAGGTATGTCCATTCCCAATGGGCAAGCGGTCAGCTATACAGGAAATGATAACACAAATATATTATGTGAATATATTGGACAGTATCATTATTAATTTCCATACACAAACGCATAAATATGTAGCCTCCAGCGTATGATTATAGTTCTCTTTACTATGAATTAGATCGATTATGGGGAAAATAATGTGTTTGATATACTTATTTTTAGTTATGTGACCTGCTCTTATCTCTCTCTCTCTCTCTCTCTCTCTCGCTCTCTCGCTCGCCTTGAATCTCTTCTCTGGGCTCTCTTATCTCTCCTCTCTAGCTCTCTCTCGAGATAGAATATGAGATGAAGGCATATATGGTTGCTGGTTGCTTGATTGATTTATTGAAGTTTGAATTGTTGATTGGTTGGTTGAATGATGGATTGTTTGAATTTTATTTGATTTAAAATGGTTTGTTGGGTGGCTATTATTTTGATCAATCGATTGATGGATTGAAATTGGTTGTTTCATCAACTAATTTATTTATTGTTTTACTGGCTGGTTGATTGGTTGGATAGACAATTGTTTGATTTATTCGTTCACTAATTGAACAAGAAAAGCTGCTTGGGTAGAATGTTCAAAGTGATTGATCAGTGAAACAATTGAAATCTTTGATTTAATTTCAAGTAATTAAAGTAATATTTATTATTTATTTAGTTAGTTAGGTATAGTTTATTAATTTGTCTGTAAAAATAGATATCAACTCTATGATACCACTGAGTTATTCAATTGATTCTTCCCATTGCCCACCCCAGAAATAATCCACCCAACGAACTCAACCTTATAAGCACTTCCACACAAGCACTCCCCACTCTATATCTCTATCCCCACCCTCTTCCTCTCCCCACTAACGCCCTCCCGCTGCTCCCCTCTGTCGCGGAATAAATTTACCTCTCAGCACTACAAAAATCATCCGTTAAGTTCAATCTCGTTTACTTGACCCACAAATTCAATTTAGCATATTGACACGACTCTAAGGATCAAACACGTATAGATGACAAACAAGCATGAGCTTTGGACACAGCTAACTACCCTAGAGATGACGGATCCTCGAGAAGGATACAACAAAGCGACCTAGCTCAATACATAGCGAAGGGGCCATAGAGCGTCAACAAGGCCCCCTCACATTACTCCCCTCCCATACCCCCCGATCACTAATTACATACGAATCTAGCTAAGCGATGCGACTGTCTCTAGATATTCAAAAAATTATTAACTTGTCATCAAACCCACACAACTAACCCCCTTGTACATCTCTCTCTCTCTCTCTCTCTCTCTCGACTGATATGTAAAAGAAGTCCTCTCTATTCTCACACACTAGACTATCTACGCGCACCCCAATTAAGAATATGAACCGCTCCATGGATACACCACCCAGAACACACAGTTTGAATAAAGCACTTCAAATCATGACAAAACACACTGCCTATACGATTCCAAAAACGGGAGAACAAATAAAATTTATATGATAACATCACGAAAACACACAAACGGGCACGATGACGTACGCCACCACTACACGCGTGTTGCGCGCGGCGCTGACACAAGAGGAGACAACACACAAACACAAACACACGATGGCGCGCTCAAGTTTAGCACGCACACAAACGCACGCGCGCGTCGGCTCACACTTCCGAACGGAACACTCCGATACACACAAAAGACTGCACACGCACAAATAAACGGACGCACGCGCACGAGGATATGCACAGGAGCACACACATTACACAAACACGACACACATCCACACATGCAACGCGCGCGCGCGCGCGCGCGCCTGTACTGTGTCCGATGCAAGGGAAGTAAGCGTTATTAAACCAGTTCATCTTCTCCAGAATTGATAACAACTTCTCTCCCTTTCACTGCCGCGGTTTTATGCTGTAAAACAAAAGCTGATGTGCGAGGTAAGCATGAAAACACAAGGACAGCTATGCAATTACATCATTATTTTATACTTACAATTATCCACGATAAAATCCACATACATTATTTTTTACTGAAATGTGCAGAATACCGAGTTATTAACCTTTGTACCATCGTGGTAGGTATACTGTGGTGCAAGGGAGATGGAAACAAAGGGAAGTTGTGTTG